>VZTL01032479.1:3462-13910 GCA_013400535.1 Scopus umbretta
TTTTTTTAGATTTATGCCAATGTGGATGTGTCTGTTGATTTGAATTGCTTGTTTTCTCTTGGCCGCAGGCTGACTTAGTGGGCTGGACTTCACTGGAAGGAGCCATTTCGCTGGGAAGTGGAGTAACTGTGGATCTCTCCCTGTGCTGCTTGCTGGGAAGTGTTGCGCGTTGCCAGGATTAAGCCAACACTGAAGTCTGGGATGGGCCTTAGGGGCAAACAAACACTTGTTTCTTCTGGTATTGGGATTTGTCTACGGCCAATCAGCTGAGGCACCCACCACACATCAGCTTTTGGTTTTTCGCTGCCTGAACAAGGTTACGTTTTCTCTCATTTCATCTCCTTTTGACTACTTCTTTATTTTATTAGTTTTCATTTTCCTTGACTGATTAATTTTTTCTTGGCTGTGGAAAAAAGAGCCCTGCTGATGTTGATTTAAATAATGTCGAAACCAATGGGACTCCTATGGCTGCCTTTGATCTTCACCCCAGTGTGTGTCATGCTGAATTCTAACTTCCTCCTGTGGATAACTGCGCTGGCTATAAGATTTACTCTCATCGATGGCCAAGCACAATACCCAGTTGTTACCACAAATTATGGCAAAATACGTGGTTTAAGAACACCTCTGCCCAACGAGATCCTTGGTCCAGTAGAGCAGTACCTGGGTGTTCCTTATGCCTCTCCTCCGACTGGGGAAAGGCGATTTCAGCCCCCGGAGCCACCGTCGTCTTGGACAGGTGTCCGCAACGCCACACAGTTTGCCGCCGTCTGCCCACAGTACCTGGATGAGAGGTCACTGCTCAACGACATGCTGCCAGTCTGGTTTACAGCCAATCTGGATACTGTGGTGACATATGTTCAAGATCAAAATGAAGACTGCCTGTATTTGAATATCTATGTGCCCACAGAGGATGGTAAGTACTCTTAAGGACCACACTGCAGGGCACGCACCAGTTCTGCACATGAGTGGTAGCCAGATCTTTAAAGCATCTTGCTCAGCTTCCTCCGTGTTTTGTCTGTGAAAATGGATCATGCCTCTGAACATGCGTTATAAGTAATACTTTGTAGACTGATCCTGCTTGCATGAATTCTCTCTCGTGTTTCAGTGCAACACCAAACCGCAGTTTCATTTGCAGGCAGTGGCCAGGCAGCGTAAGCCAGCCTTAAGTTTACATCTGAACTACAGCTGAGCATCATTCGCAAGAGAGGAAAGGGGAAATAAACATTAACCAGAATTAACATATTTATTTTCCCATGAATTAATGGTACAAATACCACCATATACTCATTTTTAAAGGAGAATTTCCTTTTTTTTTTTTTTTTCTTTAGTTTTATTATAATACCTCTGATCCTACTGTTAACTCTGCTTGATTTAAATAGATAATAGAAAGTTGTTACAGTAGTTCAGTCTGCAGATTTTTTTCCAGGATTTCTACCTATGAAACTTTTCAGTCCAACTTGTTTTTCTTCACTAAATTTAAAATAAAGTAAATATGGTTTTTATTATTCAGAGCTGAACAGGTAGCCTTAAACTTTCATCTGTTTTTTGGAATCCTCTCTCAAGAGGGCTACTTTAAACTGCTTTCTATAGACAAAAAGGATGAACACAATTGGTAACACGCAACTCTGAATGTTTTGATGATCTCAATCTTAAAAATTCTAGCTTTCTGGCAGGCTGAATGTATCTTTTGTGGTTCTGAATGGTACTGCTTCCTATAGAAGACCTGTTTTCATCAGGCCCCAAATGAGTAAAGTTTATTCTATATCACAAGGAAATAAAAAATTTTACTGGCAATTGTATTTCATATTCTGCTAAAAGCCAGTTCATTCAGCCACTTAGAATGTAGTTACCAATGCATAACGTGACAGATTTCTTCCAGATATGCAAATCCTTTCACTTTAGCTGAGGGTTTGATTTGCATAACGAAAGCATTGTTATTTCTCAGTAACCATACTCTAAATATGCAAATTTTGTACTTTGATTATTATAATCCTTCTGCCTTGATTGGCTTCTTCACTCAGAATTTCCAAGCTGTTTGCCAGCAATAAACATACCACCTCCTTTTCCTGTTCTCATCAGCTGAAGCAAAAACCTGAAAGCTAAACAAAGGGGTAAGGTTTGGGAATACTGGGAGCTCTGCAAACAAAAATACTACCAAGCTGCTTAAAAGGAAAGTGCTCTGAAAGAAATGCTGTGTGTCTGGCGCTCTGCGTGTGCATGTGTATGCGTGTGTGTTTGCGTGCGTGTTTGCGTGCCTGTAGGTGAAGGAGCAGATCTTTCCACTCAGTTTTTTCCCCTCTTCTAGTCTCATTGCACAGCATCTCACTCCTTGGATAATAACGAAGAGAATTCTTTCCCAAATTTGTTTATCTTCTGGATTTTATCCTGCAGCTTTTAATTAGTCACTAGGGTAAGTCTGCCCTAAGAAAGCATTTCAGGTTAAGATTTTATTTCTTCTCACTGAAGGAATATCAGCACTCCTTAACTCAGTATTATTTTAAAGCCCAGTGTTAACAAATTCATATATTCCTCTGATCCAGTAATAAGAAGTTTCATCCATTAATTAAGGAAGACAGGAAATTAGGCATGGCAAAATATATACAAATGTCTAAGAAAAGAATATTTGATATCAAATGGATAATAATAAAATACTGTGTGCTGAATGACTAACAACCTGTAAAATTCCTCGTCTTGCATGTAATTGCTAATGGCATTTGCTGTTAGATTAAAACTAAAAAGGACCGATAAATTTAATTTTACCTGTTGTAGACCTTTTTGTCCACTTCATTCTGCAAAAAGTGTATGTCTTACTCTTCCTTCTGGTTTTAGATTTTATTTTACACTAAACAGCATGTAAAGGGAATCCATTTTCTTTTATATATCCTCTTCAAAAAATAAACCCATGCATAAAAGGGTATATAGCTGAATAATGAGAGACAAGGTTTGATGTCAGTGATGAGCTGAAGGCAAGATTCTTCCTTTACAATATGACAGGCATTTTTAACTGGTTTCAATGGGGAATGAGAAACTTAAAAATGAATAAATGGAATACATGATGTTTTAATTGTATGCTGTATATCTTATCACTGATTAAATATAACTTAGTGTGGCTTTTTTTGGTGAGTAAAATATGCAACCTTTTGCTCGTAAAGATGATTAAAGAGAATTGACTTACAGATCACATCTCCTAAGTCTCCAAATCACACTAAACATAAATAGCCTGAAATTGTAGTTCATACAACCTGATTAAACACATTAAGCTTCATTATATGAGTCTTAGTTGGCAAAAATAAGCTACGTTGTTATGAAGATAGACCATGAAAATTGTCTTTGAAGCAAGATGTCAAAGTGACTGACTTTGAGTTAAATTCACAGTTTCAATTCTTTCTCAAGTACAGATTTATTAAAAAAAAAGCTTTGAAACTGTTTTGTGTCTGGAAGAAAAGGTGGATGGAATCATCCAAACCTAATTAATTTTCTGACTATGAAACTTAATCTGAATCATTTTATGCTGTCTTTTTTTAAAAAAAAAAACAACTTTGGTGAAAAGAACTGATGAACAACTGTAATGAATTAAATATGTATCCATGTAGTGCTTACTTTAAACCAATTCTAGTGAATAACTGATCAAAATGCAGCTCAGGTTTGGTGGGGGGTTTTTTTGTTTGTTTTCTATATAGCATGACCTGTTTCTTACCACTTGCATGGTTTGGTCAAAAGGAACCAAATTTTGATCATATACTTTGAATAAAGAATTGAAGAATAAATGCATACATGCATTCATCAGATTTCAGAGTTGTTTCACTGGAATTCTGCCAGTATAAACTAATGGAAATAAGAGTAGAATACAGACCCTTCAACAGGGTAGATAACATTAGTTATTTATAATAAAATAGTTTGAAATGTTGCTGCTTCTGTCTAAAGAAGTACACTGAAATTAAATGACACAAAATTGTATAGTTCCTTAAAATAATTGGAGCATCTAGGTAAAGAAATTAAAATGCCCTCTTACACAGTTTATATCTGTATTGATCATAGCCTTTCTTTTGACCCGTATGATTCTGGATTTCAAATGTCAAATAGCAGCAGAATCCTGTCAGAACTTTCCATGTTAAAAAGTTCCTGCAAAGCAAAATGTGTCTTTGTTTTTTTTGTCATCTTAGGTGAAAATATTATTTACAATAGAAATCAAAACACATACCTAACAGAATATTTCTCCAATTCTGTCCATGTGGATATTTATTCGTTTGCTGTTGTTCACTGCACAAACGCTTTTTACTGATACTTTCCTTAGAGTAACACTTGTATTTCAGAGAATCTAGAGTAGCTGAAGAACTTCAGTGTTTGTTTTCCTTTGCCTTTGGAAGGGAAAGAATTGCAACCACTATAATCCATCAAGATTTTTTTTTTTGGGGGGGCATAATAAAAGTAAATAATAATGAGTTATTTTAAAGATACACGGTACAAGCAATGAAGATAAAATTTAGCACACTGCTTTTATTCTATATGTCAAACCTATAGTCATAAGAAGTTATTCAGAAGTGAAACAAATAAAATATTTCTGGTAAAATTATCATTTTATCCAAATTGCTTTCTGAACATTTTGCTTGATTCTTCAGCACCGTTTGTGTGGGTACATGTTGTCTTGTCTGCTTTTTCGGTTACTATAAACTGTAAATTTCCACAAGTATACTTGAATGTCAGTTTTGAGGAGGTCATCTAGGGAAATGATATTGAGGACAGTCTGTTTATTATAACTTCAGTCTGAATATGGGTTTATCTACAGTGGAAACGCTAGATTGAAGAGGACACAGGCTGTTAATCGGCTGCGCTTAATCCCTGTCCTTTATCATTTGAATCTGTGGATGCTGAAGGAGATTGCTAACTCGTATCATAACTGGGTAAAAAGATATAACAACAAACAGAAAAGGCCTTTAATTTAGATTCCTTTCATGACAAACTTCAAAACCATATTAATAGCAAGGCAAGGTAAAAATGAACAAACAAACAAACAAAAAGGTGAACAAATCAGTTTTTGTTTAAAACCTGCTCTGTTCAGATCAAAACAGAAAATAAAATAAAAAGATGATTTTTTGTTGACTTTGCATGATCAGTAGTAAGCTTATATACTTTACTTAATTCGGTATATGGATAGAGGGTACATTTTACACAAGTGGGTAGCTACTCAACAAGTATATGTCTGTTAGGGATTAACTAATGAAGTATTTGGCATCTTCAGAGGTTTGCTAAACTAAACTAAAAGTGTTTTGTGAGGTCTTGTCTCATTTACATCACAATAAAGACAGCTGAAGTGACAACAGAGGGTGGTAGGCCATGATACTTGTTAAGGTTGAATGGATAGGTCAAGATTTTTTCATTAGATTAGGGAAACTGAGAATATTGTCCAGGATTAGTGGTATATTTAACTGTGGGCTACCAGGAAGAAAAAAGTCTTGGTCAACAGCAAAGAGATCAACAGTGTTCCTTCTCTGAGCAGTGATGTGGAGGAAAGGTACCTTTTAGGTATCTAAAGATACCTAAAGTATCTTTAGACTCTGTGCTTATTTGACTAAGAAATAAAGAAATTAAAAACTTGAGCAAAGCTGATAAAGTGCATTAGGTGATTTCTATAGCTTGCATACTTTTTCATACTAGTCAAATGTCTGCTTAGTATATAACTGAGTGTTTGCAGTCTTCTTGTCATTGCTGTTGAATTGCATTGTCTGTTTAGCTTGGAAGAAGTCTTTTTATTAAAATTACACTGATAAAACTTAATTAAAAAATATTTTTCCCTCTTTTTTTGGGTGGGAGAAAAAGACAGTATTAAGATGAGTCCCATCTTTACAATTATTTGGTGGCATAGAATAAAAAAAAGTAAGCTTCTCAATGGCTTCTTTATTAGTATGAGGAATAAGGGTCCATACATAAAAATAGTGACCCAGTGTATGAGATAGGTACAGTATTGTACAACATTTAAAAAAAAAATAAATTAGGAGATGATAATAGTAATAGTAACTTTTATTTTCCAAATAAACCTGAATTTCTATAGAGTAGATTCTCCTGAATTTTATGTAGTTTCAGGTTTCAGTAGATGCATATCTGACATTTATCAGGCAATCTCAAAATTGCAATTATTCTATTATTTCTTCACTAGTTTTGTAAATTTAAGTAGCTACTTAAGAAATCACGTTCAGGATTTATGCACATAGCTTTAAAAAATTAAGAATCCAATGTTTCTTCTTTATATGTTTATAATTTTGATTCTTCCTCGAAATCTTTATGAAGTGTTTTTAAAGTCAGTTATAGCTTGTGTGATTGATATAGGAATGTAGACTTTTACTTCTGTTTTCTGAAGCATTTTTAAAAGCAAATTAATTACATTCAGTTATATTCTAAAAAAGTATTTTAGATCTGTTTTAAAACATTTAGGATTTTTTTTTAATAGATGGTAATGGTTGAACAGTTTCATATTACAAATAATGTTTTTCTGAGACAAAACAGAATATAGCAAGAGTTTGTTCTCAGCTTCAGGATTGTCACAGGTTTTGTCAATGACTGGTTTATTTTTAACCTCCACCTTTTCAGTCAATTCTTTGCCTTCTTTGCAAAAATACAAATTAATTTTTTAAATTCTCTTGTTATTGAAATTCATTTCAGTTTATACTGTACAAAAAATATACACAATAAGACATTATTTTGTAAAATGCTTGTATCACTTTCCAAAGAGGGATTAATAATAGATAACAATTACAATACAAAATGATAACGTTGGAATTACTGCATATAATCCCAGTTGAACATAACATAAACTTTTTAGTGATGGAGAGAAAATCGCTCTCCATCGTGAAAGATAAACTCCCCATTGTGTCAGAGTGCCTCAAGCCAATTCTTTCACAGTTAGGGACCAATATATCCCCTCCTCCTAATCCAGAAATATTGCAGCATCTGTGAGAAAGAAGGTGGCATATGTCTGACTACCCTCTGCCTACCAGGATAAAGCTGTGGGTAATCCAGGCCCTTATTTTATATTCTTGCTTTTAACAGGCACAAATACCTCTGACACCAGAGAACAGGACTCTAATCTAGATGAAATAAAGTTCTTAAAACCGGAGAGCTAAATTCAGATTTAATTGCTGATTTCAAAATGCTGTCCTTCCCTGCAGGAGTTGCCCATTTCACAGGCACTTTACAGGATTGCACCCAAATGGCCTTTTCAGGAATTACTATGCAGTGAAGCCTAGCGAGAAGGCTCAGCATTCAGTGTGACATGAGCTAATCTGAGCAGGATTTTTGGCACAGTTTCCTAGGGTCTCATCATTGCCTCGTGTTGAAAAACCGGCTAAAACCAGGGGAACGTTCTTTAAAACACAATGAATTAATGTTTCTTCTGCAAAGACAAATTAATATTATCATTCTTTTAGTCAAAGAACAGTGCCTTTGGAGATGCAGAAGCTCTGCCATTTGGCTCAGTGGCGCAAGGGAAGGAGTCTTTAGCCATGTGGGTCCTGAGACAGATCAGACAGGCGGTTTTACTTCGTTCTGCCCATTGACTCCCACTTGTCTCTTCAGGGTGTTTTTTGTGGGTTTTTTTTTGGTGTGGTGTTTTTTGGTTTTTTGGTTTTTTTAAATGTAGTTTTCCTCTGCATTCCTACAAATCATGTCTTCGTATGCTGCTGCCTTTCACTATGTGCCTTCTTGCTTTTGGACAAAATAAAAATCAACATGACACCTACTAACGCTGAGGCAGTGCCTCTGTCCTGGGGCATTGCAGGGGGCCCTCAGCAGACTGCTGGGTAGTGAATAGTGTGGAATACGCTCAGATCTTAGCACTGTCCTGGCTATACCATTTGGATTAGCTTTGTTTTCCTAGTAAGGCTTCGTGATCTCATTGATCTTCCTTCAGGTATTTTTTGCATGCGTCAGAACATTTTGAAAGTTATTTGTATCTTTTAGTTCAAATTTGGTTTGGTTTCCGTTATTTAGCAGATTAATTAAAGCTTCAGACAAAACCGACACTTCCTGAGTAGCTCAACTAACTCACAAGGCTCATAAATCAGTCCCCATCTGTGGAAATACTTAAAGGAGTTGTCCCCACATCAATGTGATAGTCATAGGTAGTGTGTGAACCAAGCAACTATGCAATTCTGTTCTAGAAATGTTTAGGTATTTACAAAAGAAATTAACATAAATTCAAAATAGAGCAAATGCTCATAATTTGCTCCTCAGAATGCCTGAAAATAATTGTAGACAACTGAAATGGCAATAAAAATTTCTCCTGAACTAATAGCTTTTTGCACAGTACTTTGGTTTGTCATCCTTTTTAAAGTGAAAGAATATCTCCAGCTTTCAAGTCTTTACATTAGTGTGTCTTGCTTATGATTCCAGATAAAGTTAAAATTGTCAGAATGGCATATAATCAATTACATATGCTCACATTTTGTGATAGCATTGGTTGAATGTATTAGTTGTTATCCAAATAGAAAAAAAGGAAAAAAAAAAAACCCAAGAAAAAAAAAAACTTAAAGATAGCATATTTCATTTGTGTTTGTGATATTATCATCATCTGCGGGAATATGGATGAATTTATAGGCTTAGAGTTTAGGGCTTTTTTAATGTGGACGTTGCTTCTGATATCCAAAGAGGCAAACAATACGAAATAATTATTATAAACCCATGAAAATTAAATAATGCTTACAGCTATCTGGTGCTGATGTGTTAAAAATCCATTACAGAAATGTTATAATAAAAGGAAAATTTGTCATTTACAGTTCTTGCTGCAGGCAAACTTATAGCGAAGAATAAATTTATGTGCAATGCTAAGCCAAATTCCTACACCATATATAGGGAATTTTAGTCACAAATAGAATTTCTGGTGCCTCTTTCCAAAATGCTTATTATTGCTGGGTTGCTGTTAAGTGGATTTTTAATTGACAGGGTGTGACATATTTAATCTAATGGAGAGAAATTACTTTGTGCTGACTCAAATGACTATCCGATTAATCACTGGCAATGTTTACAAGCCATCATAGCTGGAAATCATGGATACATTGTCTGATTTAGTAAATATGCAGTAGGGCAAATGAAAACCCAATCCAAATATATACATTTCATCATCTTACAAATAAATTAGAATCAAATTATCTTTTATGTGGTAGTTTTAGTGTGGCTAGGAAATTTCAAATAATTCTGCATTTGTAATACTGCCCCAATAGTTATGCTTTCGCTTGCTCTTCATGCTTTATTCAGCCAGCAGAGGGAGCACAAGTTACCAGCAAACTAATTTTTTCTATCTCTCGACATCCAGAGCGCCGCAAATTATGCTGGTGAATACGGCAGTAAAACATGCAAACACGTTCTGGTTTATGCCCTTCAACCAGATAGGATGGGATCTGATCTACCTTTCCCGATCTACCTTTTCCAATCTGAAAATTAACGTTGCAAATGTTGGTTCCCTTTTTGTGAATTGAGGAATTTATATATGGAATAAAACCTATCCAAGCAAAACATGAACTCACACTGACAAACTTACACAAAATTAATTTGTTATAAAGCAATAAAGGTTTAGATGAGAAGCATACTGAGAATGCACCGGTTTGTAATTGAATAGCAAATAATATTACTTGCTTTGAAATTCTTACAAGGCATTCAATGGCAGAATTGATTCCAAAGTAGAGAATTTGATCTGTTCAGTTATAGTGAGTTAGTAGAAACATTCCTACATAAACAGGAATAATTTTATTCTTCTAGTTTATAACCTCAACTTAGACAGAGGCAGATTTGTTTTTCAATGGCGCCATTGACTCTCCATTTTCTGTATTACAGTTATACACCTGAATCATGAAAAATGCCAAATATGTTTTTCATCCTCTCATTTCACTGAGGTAAAAACGTTAAGCATGCTGAAGTTTCATCCTCACTGACAGTGCAGAGTGTTTAAAGTTTTTGCTATCATCATGTTGGAATGTTGAAATTATCAGTATAACTATGCTATAGTAAGCAAACCAAAGTGCCAAATTACACAAATTTCGGAGGGTTTCTCCTCCAAAATATCTTGCTTTCAGGTGTAATGTACCTGATTCAAAAGGACTGGTATGTTTATGGTCTTGCTGATTTGAGATGCTTTTATCTTCAGGGCTCCCTCTACCTAAGCAATAGATCTTGTGCTGCCATCAGGGAATAGGTGCAACAGGCTGAGTTGCAATTGATGACTAGGGTGTGTTCTTGGGAGTTGGATCAAATCAGATGTTTACTGTGATGATGGGTAAAACCATCCATATGGAATAATTGCTATACTTTGTCACTAGCAATTACCTCAAAGCATATTTAAGTCAAAGAAAATGACACAAACGTTGTACAGAAGAGAGCAGCTTAGTATGACAGTCTCTCAGTGGGAATATTTTAATGAAAACAGACTGGAGAAAGAACTGAATACAAATAAAGGCAGTAAT
>VZTL01032483.1:0-18642 GCA_013400535.1 Scopus umbretta
GCTGAAACCAGGACAAGAACTTAGGCTCTCTACATTTCCTGAACAGGAAGAGGTTGTCTGGGTAATTTGCAGTTTTGATGCTAATTTGTCTGCAAATCCTATTAGTTTCAATCTCTAGAATTTGACTTTTCAGATTTGAACAATTTGAGATTTTTTGAGGAATATGCTACTACCAAGAATCTACAGCTTCTGCAGATGTGATCACCAATGAATAATCATCCTTGCTGGAAAATCTTGTAAAGGAGACTATGTACAGTACTGAATCAGTAGTGATAACTTTCAGTTTTCATTACTCTTAAGCTAGTTAACTATTCCTTTCTGTGCAGCATTTATTATCAAATGAGCAGGATCAGAAGAAAGATTTTGATGTACACGTATACCAGAGACCACTGAGTACAACGAGAATTTTGCAAAAAGCAGTGACTTCATTAAGGTTACTCTCTCCTCTTCATCCAGAGAATGAAGAGAGAATTTCAGTAGAACATACACATCGTGGTTCTCTCAAAGAGCCAAAGGTTTCTCTCTAAGATATCTAAGACTTCTAAAATTTTAACTCCAGCAAAAGTAAATGAGAAAGTGCAGAAAACTCATTTCACAGGCAGGTTTATTAAGTTCTCTTCCTCCTTTCTGATGGGCTAGTTTCTCTTGTTAATGATCAAAGGCAGTACTAGTTGCTTTATTGACACGTGTCGGCCGGTTACCTGAATGCTAATAATTAAATAACATCTCACCACGAGTAGTTCAGAACGTACCCATTCAAAGTGAACACAGAATGGCCAACCACTTTGAGTGTTTGCAACACATAGTTGATGAACAGATTTGTAGACTAAGCAATATTTGAAACTGCTCAGTGATAAGTATGGCTGGCAGAGCACTATCACTTTGCCTTTTTAAGCAGCTTTTCATGTTAACTCCTTTCACATGAACAAAATCCTGTCAGTTAAAAGTTTGGTGGTAGTGAGCCATTCTTTCTCCATCATGCTGCTGGACAGTCAGTCTCTCCAGCTTCTTGGTGTTGCTGGACATGCTGTCCTCTCTTTCCTGGCACTGGTGCTAGACTGTGTCTGTAGTGCTGCAGCTGTTGGGCTTGGGACCTCTTTTCCTGGCAGTGCTTTGGCTGCTGGCACCTCCCTGCAGTCCTAGCTCCGCTAGATTTTTTTGGCTGCTTTCTAGGTTCTTAGGAGTCTTCCATGAGTCTGCCCTACTCTTCCCCTAGATTCTTTTTCATCCTCCTTATGCCTTTACTTACTCTTGTCACCGTTTCTTCCCACCCTTTTCTTCTACCCTTCTCCTTAACTTACTTTGTTCTCCTAAGCCTGAATAACCTATATAAACATCATAGGAGTAAAACAACAATACAAGAGGAAGGTGATGCATGCTGTCCACAGTTCAGAGAGGGCAGTGTAAGCTGTACAGAGTACAGTGCTACCAGAGTACAGAACTGGTAACTGGAAGTAAAAGATAGCTCTCATCACTTACCAACTAATTCCAAGCAAGAAAAACAGGGTGGAACAAATACTCTGAGATGACAACTGAATTAATTGCTTGCTCACTAAAAAGGTCATTAATTAATCCTTTAGAAAAATTTCATATTGAAATAGGAATGGGCTAACATTAAAAACAGTGACATCTCTAAGTATTCACATTCTAGTGTATATCTCATGACTCTGTACAGAAATATGAAAGTAATAAAACTTTAAAAAATTAGGAAAACAATTCTTCTGCTTTGCTCTTATGCAAACTGTGTGTATTTTCTGCATACCAGCTTAAGGGTTACAGTCCTTCAATATAAGAAATATAGAGTTATAATTTTTCTTAGTCTTTTCAGGAAGATTTAACTCCATGGACAACTTACCTACTTGCTGACTGGAATGCTGTTGACAAGATTCCCTTCTTAGCAAGTACCACTGAAATGAAACATGAAGCTAGAAGTGAAATGAGTTTGTAGGTCAATTACTAGTGCCAGTCTGCAAGGCTAAGCCAGCCTGGAATGAGGGCAATTTGTAAACAAAAATTATTGAAGAAAGGGAATAATACTTATCTCCAAAAGCAACTGTCAAGAGAATGTTCTCACTTCTTAATTGTATTTAGTGGAAAGGCATTATTTAAATTGATATACTCATTATTCTGACAGGCCAACAGACCTAATTCTGTGAGTAAGAGGTCCTCAGAAGGCTATAAATAGAAAAAAGCAAGCCTGGAAAAATTAGTTGTTTTTTTCATTGGGTTTTTTTCCTTTCTGTCCACAGTACATTAGCAGCTGTGTAGCCATGAGAAGGCACTGTTCCTCTCTCAGGAAATTGTCATCTGAAAGTGCTTAGGGTCATAGTTGCTCAGATGTTGATAATAAAGCATTCTAAGACCTGTTTAGTTTTCTCTCAAACAACGAAGCTGGTGAAAGGGCTGGAAGGAATGTCCTGTGAGGAGCAGCTAAGGACTTTGAGCTTGTCTAGTTTGGAGAAAAGGAGGCTGACGGGTGACCTCATTGCTCTCTACAGCTTCCTGAGGAAGGGAAGCGGAGAGGGAGGTGCTGAGCTCTTGTCCCTGGTATCCAGTGATAGGATGCATGGGAATGGTTCAAAGCTGTGCCAGGGGAAGTTTAGACTGGACATTAGGAAGCATTTCTTTACCAAGAGGGTGGTCAAACACTGGAACAGGCTTCCTGGAGAGGTCATCAATGCCCCAGGCCTGTCAGTGTTTAAGAGGCATTTGGTCAATGCACTTAATAACAGGCTTTAACTTTTGATCAGCCCTGAATTGGTTAGGCAGTTGGACTAGAATGTCGTCGTATGTTTATTCCAACTGGAACTATTCTATTCTATTCTATTCTATTCTATTCTATTCTATTCTATTCTATTCTATTCTACTCCATTCCATTCCATTCCATTCCATTCCANCTTAACTTTATAATCATTAGTCAGGCAGTTGCAGGTATTGTGGTAGAAATGCATTTCATTAGGGTTTAAAAACAGAGGAGGAGATGACTTTATGGTATAATCCATATGGGCTGTTTCCCAGATATGATGCTAGATAGAAAAAAATTATATATTCTTTGGCTTACTTATTTCTTAATGTGTCTTTTAAAACACTCAAAAATGTGCATGTGGTTAGAATTAATTTAAGAGGAAAGCTGACTAATTGTATGACACATTATATCCTTGAAATATATATTCAGTAAATACATTTTTATATGAAGCTATTAGGTCTGGAAACAAGAAGACACTTGCCAGGAAAATGGTCTCACATAGTACCCAGTAAGTAGTCTAATTTGACTTGATTCAACACAAATCTTCTGAAGGGTTAAAAGAAGCTCTTTCAAGGCAACTAAATGGATTGTCCACTTTCCTGACTAGATGACCTTGACTGAATATCTTAGCACACCTGAGTATATGCAAATGCAAAGACAGGGCTATTGAAGAAGGAACTGATCTCATGAAAACAAATTACTGCCTCTTAAAGCAGTTTGGGAGGCTCAGCAGTATAAAGTAATGAAAAAATTACTCAGTTGGTGAAGAGGGGGAACCTGTCTCATTAAATGTCTGTGTGAAGCTCAGCACATTACTGTCTTCTGCAGAAAGAATGAGGTAAACTTGCCTCCTGTGGGCCTGGCAGCTCTCTGGGGACAGAACACCTGCTTTGTGACTTATCTTTAATTTCTTCTAAGACTTTCTTTGTGAAGAAACGGCTTAACCTGCAAAGAAATTTTAAAAAAAATCATTTAACTTTAGCACTTTTGAGTAAACTCTACAGTATTACCTTATTACCCTTTAGCAATCTATCTTGTAAATATGGGTTTGTGTAATAGATGACCGGACTTATGAAAGAAGTGACTGGACTAGCTGTGATACTTTATATCTCTCGTATAAAAGGAGTTATATAAGCAAAACACCAGAGGTGAATACCAGGCTGAAGTTCTCAGGCTTCATAGCTGCAGCTGCTTTGTACAGGATGAATCTGGAGCACATTAGAGAGAATGAATGTACTGTGACAACTCTCAGTGTAAAAGGTATTGCCATGGGTCTGCTATATACTCAGGCTACGGGAACAGCTCTTGAGACCTAACACAGCTGGGAGGGAGCTAAGGAAAAGTAGAGCTGTTCCAGAACTGGGACTGGAGAGACAAACTTTGCTACGCCCTGATTTACAGTGTGAGCATCTGGACAGCATTACTGACTGAGGCATGGTTTCCAGATCTGAGAAAACATTTTGAGAAGGCTCCTGACAATCCGAGAGCGGATAGATGTTCAAAGGGTAGGAGAAATGATCCAGGACTCATATCAAATGTGATTTACCAACTGGTATTGCAAGTGCACTACTTTTTGCAGAAAGGCTCTTCAAGACATAAATTATGTTAGTGTTTTCTTTCTTTATAGCTACTGTGTGTAACTAGTACCATAATATCTATGCATAATAGTTCTAATTTTGTTTTTCTAATTGTACATGTTGGTCTTGTTCTTTTTCAGTTGTAGACTACTGTGCTTTGGATAACCAAGGTTGCCAACATGAATGTGTTAATACTGAGGACTCCTATTACTGTAGATGCCACCCAGGGTTCATTTTAAATCCAGACAAAAGAACTTGCAGAAGTAAGTTGTGATAATGTTTAATTATGAACAGTTTGTACTACTTCTGTCTTCCACTTCTCAGCAGTAATAATCTGAGAATACCAGTAATACTGGTCCTGGGAACACTGAATAATGCTTCAGGTATAGAAAATGTTGGAGTGCCCTGGAAGCCAAAGGTCTTGAAAGCAATGCAAGTTGTTTTGGGGGAGCAAGTTTGGCTTTTTGGGGGAGGGGCAAAGGGTAGGTGTCTCTCCTATGAACAGGAAGCTTTTAACATGAAACCAGGCTCCTTTTCAACAGTAAAAGCCCAAAGCTTTGTCTTGCATAGTCTCTGATTATCCAGATTTTTCAGTTAGAATATTATCTCCCTAGCTGGATAAACAAACAAGTCTGTACAAGACAATTTATAATCAGCTTGGTTTGTAAGACAAGCTAAAATTAGAGTAGTTCCACAATCAGAGGAAACATTGCAGCCTATTTTCCTGTGGATTTTCTCAAGAGCGAGTTCTTGATAGTGTACCAAAGCTCTGGCAACATCAGTATCTTCTACCAAGCTTCCACCAGGTTATAATAACTTCATGGCTTTGCTTGTTTGTTGTGTGTCAAATTTGATTGATACCAGGCTAACAAGCTCAAAAATTACCAGAGTTAGGAGTGGATATAAAGCGGAGGGGAGTTGACAGACCAGAAATTACTCTTGCCAAGGCTTCCTGTAATTGGGAAAACAAGCTAAAACCTCCACAGGGTTTAAAGTCATAACTCACTTTCATGAAATATGAAGGGAAAACCTTAATGTACCTTCCCAGTTATTTTTCTTCATTAATATGGGCCTTGATAAAGAAATGTTACTGTTGTGTCTGTAAGCAGACAAACTCCCATTAGTTTTAGGTGAGTGGAGCTCCTGATTCCAGTGGTGAATTTAGCCCATATTATTGAATAATGTGTTCAAACATTATTTCTCAAAAAATGCATCAATATAGCACTGCATTTCTGTGCTTTTTACAGCCTTGGGGGTATTTCAGTCTTTATGCTGAAAGACTATGTTAACCTATAGATAGTATTGTGTATTATGCTTGGTATCTATTTCACTTAAATTTAACGTTTAGAAGGAAAGCAGCATCTAATCCAGGCTGTACATCTGACCTTATGATGAAGGGAAAGAGACACACACTTCTAGAAGGTGATTGCTCAGAGCTCTGACACAAATGTGTGGAAGTGCCTGTGTTTTCCTTGACTATGCAGGGAGCCTGGATGACTTGACAGACTAGATACCTAATTTTTAGATGGTCAGAGTCAGGAGAGATGAATTTCCTGCCTCCCTAAAGGTCAGAGTACAGTTTGTACTGGTTCATGGTGCTTGTAGATTGTACGAACTTGCCCATTTGTTAAGTATCTGTCAGCTAAGGGCTGGCTAAATTCTCTTATACTTCCACATATACTTCCACATCTGTGTATTTTTGAAATCTTACTATAGTGTAAGTGCTTTCCACTGCCCAAGCACAAATTTTTGTTAATTCCTTCAATTTAAGAACGTGGATTTTAAGCAGTGTTTTCTCCCCCAATTTGAACTGGGGGAGACCCTAAAACTGCATAAACATTTTATACATCTTGAGTGGTTTTTAGTGTATGGTCTAACTGTATTAATTATTTTAACCTGTTTAAATTGATGATCCACAGAATGCTGTAAGCTGAGAGTGTGTTCTGGGAAAGTAGTACTTCAGGCTCGTCCTGTCTCTGTACTCTGACTTAGGTATCTATTGCTTGAGACAGCACATGGTCAGTCTGACCATGTGCTGCTGTCTGTATGCTGGATACCTGAAAGCTTTCAAATGCTGGCTGGACAGGAGCTTTGGAAGTCATCCACTCTAGCCTCCTCTTCAAAGTGGAACTGCTACAAACTGTGGATCGAGTCAGCTATGGTTTTGTCTAGTTGAGTCTCAAAAAGTTCCAGTGGAGAGTCCACAACCGCTCTGGGCAACCTGTTCCAATGTTGCACTATCCTTCTAGTGAAAAACATTTTCCTCATGTCAAACACAAATCACCCAAGCCACAAGTGGTGGCCATTGTTCCTTGTTACATCATCTGGCACTACCAAGAAGGGTTCAGCTCCAGCACCTTTGTAATGACCTACAGGAAGTAATTGTAGGCTGCAGTTACATATCTTCCCTTTCACCAAACTCAGTAAGACTAGATTCCTCAAGTTTTCTGCACCAGTCAGGTGCACCATGTCCCAGCAGTAGGTCTCTGTTGAGCCCTCTTCAGTTTATTCCCTTTAACTGGAGGGAGAAGGGAAGGGATTGTTCCAGAACTGGACAAAGTGCAGTCTCCAGCTGGGCCTGGCAATAGCCCTTGTTGATCCAGAACCTGACTTGCAGATTGACTTCCCAGCTTGACCACGGTCTTGCTCTGCCACTGTGGGCCTGCCCAGTGATCACTGGGCTGTGTCAGAGCCTGACTGCCCTCAACAGGAGTGGCCTTACCTCATCCTGACACCCAGGCTGGCTTCCTGGCTTGACCTCAGACCTGCCTCGGCAGCATGTACTTGTCTGATGATCTGGACTTCCGATTAAACCTGGCTACCATTTCCAGGCCTGCCCTGCTCACCTTGCTTGGGTACTGTAGGGCAGCGCCTGTCTGGCAATGCCCCTACCCCGCTCAGCTGTATTACCACCCTTGGCTGCTGGCTCCCCTTCCCTTAGGGAGCAGCTGGCCCATGCTGCTCCCTGACAGCAGGTCACTTCCCAATCTATACAAACTATGTGGTGTTTCCAACCCAGGTGCAGGACTTTGAAATTCTTCTTGCTGAACTTCCTAAGACATCTTCTGGTCCAATCGTCAAGTTTATCAAGGTTCCTCTGTATCGAAGTTCTGCTATTTGCTTTCAGTCACTGTCCCTAATTTAACATCACCCACAGATTTCCTGAGGGTGTGCTTTGTGTCATCATCTATGTCACTGGTGAAGATGTTTAGCAATGTGACCCCCGATACTGTCCCCTGTGGTATGATGGTCATTATCAGCAACCAGCCAGGCATGAAGCCATTGATCACTATCCTTTGAGACTGGTGGCCTGGCAAGTTTTCACCCCACCTAACAGTTCTTTCTTCAAGTCTATACTTCCTCAGCTTCCATGAGAATGCTGTGGGAGGCAGCATCAAGAGCTTTGCTAGTGCCAAGGTGTATTACATCCACCAGTCTTCCCTTGTCCACAGATGCAGTCATTTCATCATTTATGGTAAATGGATTGGTCAGGCATGGTTTGCCCTTGATAAATCCATGTTGACTATTCCAAATAATCTTCTTGTCTTTCATATATTTGGAGGATCTGACAGGATGAGCCCCATGATCCTGGGACTGAAATGATGTGGATTGATCTACAGTTCCCTGGGTCTTTCTTCTTGCCTTTTCTTAAAGGTGAGTGTAACATTAGCATTTTTCAGTTATGAGGGACCTCTCTTGGTCCTCATGAATTTTCATACATGATAGCAGTGTCACATCACCTAGCTCTTTCAGCACCCACAGGCAAATCATAGTCATCCCATGAATCTGTGTATATCCAGTTTCTCTAAGCAGTGCCTAACAGATGTTGCTAGCCCCTCTCCTTCCCAAACTGTGCTGGTACACATGGAAATCTCGGAGCAGGATTTGTCTGTGAGAACCAGGAATAAAAAGGGCATTATGTTTTTCAGCCGTTTCTATATTGTTCATCACTAGGTTGTTCCTCCAGCCAAAAAAGACCCATGTTTTCTGTGACTTTCTTTTTGCTACCAGCATATTTGAAGACTCCCTTCACCTCAGTAGTCATAGGTCCATCTGGGCTTCATTTTTGTCCCAAAGTACCCAAGCGATGCTTTTATACTCCTCTTTTTTTCTTGGTCCTTCTTTCTCCCTCTACTATTTTCCCTTTTTGTGTTTCAGTTCACTGAGAAGCTCTTTGATCTTCTAAGCAGATTTTCTAGTACGATGGCATCAGTTCCTGAGCTCTTTGCAAGTTTTCTTTAAAAATCAGCTAGCTCTCCTGGACAACCTTTCTTTTCTTGGCTCTTTCCCAGGGGATTCTTCCTAGCAATTCCCTGAATAAGCTGAAATCTGAGCTTGTAAAATACGGAGTCCAAATACTGCTGTTTCCCCTCCCAGCCTTCTTGATTGTGAATTCAGTCATCTCATGGTCACAGCAGCAAGTCAAGAAGAACATCACCTC
The DNA here is from genome assembly GCA_013400535.1 of Scopus umbretta. NCBI lineage: Eukaryota > Metazoa > Chordata > Aves > Pelecaniformes > Scopidae > Scopus > Scopus umbretta. Next base: position 8,765 of record VZTL01032483.1, read on the forward strand.
CTCAAGAATTCACATTAGGGAGTTGTCACCAAGTCTGTACAGAAACCTCCTGAGTTGCCTGCACAACGATGTCTTACCCTCCCAGTAGGTGTTTGGCTGGTTTTCCAATATGAACAAAAGCCTGTAAGTTGGAGACTTTTGCTATCTGTTTGTAGAAAGCCTTATTCACTACATCCTTTTGGTCAGGTGGGGCAACAGACTCCACCACCGTGTTCCCAATGTCATTTCCCATCTAATCTTGACCAGAAACTCTCAGCAGGCATACCTGTGGTTTCATGTTGGATCTCTGTGGAATGGAGGAGATCTTTAACATACAACACAAAAGTACACTGCTCGATAAGGGAGTGCAAGCTGGGAGCCAAGGATGGCTACAAGGCAGGTAGTAAGGTCAGTAATTTCTCTAACAAGACCTTTGATCCCACAGTACCCAAAGAAGAACAAAACAGGTCCTATGACAGTAACCAGGCTCAGCCAACAGTCCAATGATCACCAGACCAGTCCATAGAGTCAGGAGAGGTCTAAGATCAGTTCAGGAAATTATGTCAGCCAGTCAGCAGGTCAGGATCAGCAAGGCTAGGCACAGGCATACCTATAACATAGCTCAGGCAAGAACCAAGGGTGAGAGCCTAACATTAAGTGCAGCTTCCAAGCCAAGGAGTGGAGGCCACAGACAAGGATTCTCACAGCTCTGTGCATCCCTGCCATGTTAACTGCATTCTGTTTTGTTGTAAATGCTTTAAATTAGTTTAAAATTAAGGGAGAAAATTCTATCAGATTGCAGTTAGGGAAAAGTCAAAGTGACTGGACATGGTAGGCCATAGAGATTGATTCAGAAGGAGCAGTCAGGGAGGTGTGAGCAAACACTATGTCAAATCATTCTCTTTCAAGATGCTTGTCCTTAATCTAAGCATAAATAAAACTTACTAAGCCACTTTTCCTTACACTTGATATCTTCTGAGCCTTGCTAATAAAATAAAGCATGAATGAAAGAACTGTGTAGCTCTTAATGCTGTGAAAGTCAAGACAGCATGAGAGCTCTTCAGAGCAAAAGTGTCCCCTGGCTCCCAGATGTTATGAATCACAGTGCCTTTGAGTCAGCACAAACAACATGAAGACAGAAACTTCAGATCACTGGATTTAAAATGTTTGTAAATTTAAAACCTTTAACATAAATTTCTACATACTTGGCTTACATACTGAATCTGAGGGATGATTGCCAACTAGCCAAGACTCACATCCATGCCAGACCAGATCTCCGCATCAGCAAGCAGACCTGGGCCTGGGGCACCAGCTCCTGGGATCTTGTGATCATCTCAGAATCCTGGCTTTCCTTTAAAAATAGAAAGTAAGCTTTCGTGCTCATGGTTACAAAGAAAAGCTTGAAAATGTAAATGTTATCAGTACGGTCATGCATATCTGACAAATGTTTTCTCTGGGAATTACTCCAAACTTCTTAGAATGAAATACAAGGAACACGGCTCATGAGAACAACCCTGCCAACAGAGCAGTCTAGTCTGCTCTGTGTGGCTGGAAGAGAGCTTTGGTAAAGGAAATGTTCTATAAGTATATGAAGTGGAGTTCATAAATGATAAAATACTCCTCTCAGGTTTTCTTAGAAAGTCACACTCCACTTTGTTTCTCCTGAAAATATAGGTATTTTATTCTTGCTAAGGGCTTTCATCATATATAAAGGCTCAATTGCATTGGGCCTCCACACATAAAGAACAGTTCCTACCTCAGGAAGCCAGTTACCTCTGGGAATAATAATTAACCTCTGGATGTCAGTTTCCAGGTTGTGTAATGTGGTGTTCAAAACTGCCTGGATGTCTTTAAAACTGTGACTTAATGGATTTCTGACTTGTTTATATATTTTTAGCAGTGCTGAGGGGTTAAGACCATTTTTTCACTAGTATAAATTAATTAACTCCACTGATATAAAACTAAGTGATGGCCAGACACTGCATCTAAGTGAATGTCAGGTTCTTTGACTTCATCAGTAGTGGTAAAAACTATGCGGTAAATATCCCGGTGCTTACTGCACAGTTACTTTCCTTTTTAAGGTACCTTATACACAAGTAGTAGCTGTTTCTAGAGTTTGCTGGTCTTCCCTTTCATGAGCATTTTAAATGGAAGAACTATGTAGCAAACACCCAGGGCTGTTAAAACACCAATGCTCCTGATGACCTGATTGTCCTGCTTTGATCTAGTGAATAGCATTCAAAAGCATGTTTGCGAATCTATTACAGATCATATCTAACTTGCTCTGAGTAAAATAAAGAGTCAATTTTGATAAGGCAATGTATAGGACTTAGCTGCAAAATGTTAAGAAATATTTAAGTTTCTAACTTCTCTGCTGCGTGTAGTACGTGTGTTCTCAAAGAATTCATTGAAGCATACATATCAGATATACCTAAGTATAGCAGATATTTGGAAATAAGAAATGTTTTCTTTTCATAGTTTGAAAAAGTATGGTAAAAAGTCAGAATGATGCCCAGGAAAAAAAAAAAAAAAAAAGGCTAAAGAAAAGAAAACAAAGTAACTGGTTTTTACCGAGCTTATTTCTGAGGAATTATATTCCTCACTGATACAATTTTTTTCCCATTTAGGACCAGACTATTGTGCTCTTCAGGACCATGGCTGTGAACAGGAATGTGTTAATACAGATGATTCCTATTTTTGTCAGTGCCAAGAAGGGTTTAGACTTAATCCAGATAAGAAAACATGCAGAAGTGAGTAATCCTTTGGACATAATAAAGTTCATCTGCTTTTATTTCTTAAACCTGCTGTGAATGGTTTCCCTCCTGAAAGGATGAAAGTTTTCTCTGTAATTAAGGTTGAAACAAATGTTTCTTTATAAACTTGAATTTTAACAGAGCCAGTCATGCTGGGAAAATATACTGTTTGCTGTTTTGTAGCCTAGATTGTATATTAGATGTTTTATGAAGAGTTCTATGGAAACCTGAGGAGTAATATAGAAACCAGACTAGCTCAAAAACAATAAGTTCATTACTTATTTGAAACTTTCTGACCTTGTCTTGTAGTGACACAAACGGCTTAAAAAAAAAATTTACCTTGCTTTGCTCAGTCGGTTTAGCAAAGGACAGATGTATTTCATTAGCTCGGGAAAGTATCAGCTAGGTAATGTAGCTATTAAAATCAAAGTCACACACGAAACCCCACAGTTTCCTAAAAAACTTGTAAAAACAGCCTCAGCAATGTTAGGGTTCTAAACCAATCACCCATACTTTAAAAAGACTTTTGTGTTACGGCTCTTCTTGAGTGGGGGCCTGGAATCAAAGCAGATTTTCAATGCAATGTTGTTAAAGTTTAAGGAGAATATGTTCAGCAAAATGAACCAGCCTGATCTGGTGACTCAGTTTCTGGGGGGGGAGAATTGTACTGCTGGTATTTTATGAAAAAGAAGCTTGCCTGGAGCAACATAATTATATTTCTAGACACTTATAAAATTTATCTGGTTTTGGAACTTTCAGTCTTAAAGATGTGTTCTCATGAAGCATCTCTGTCTACACAGTGCCGTTTTACAGCAATCCATGCTATTCTGTTTTTTATTATCTGTATGGTATTGTAATACGTTCAGGTTTTTACAGATTGGCTATGCCTTGGTGAGTATAGGAGCAAACAGCATTGTGTAGAATATTTATCGCCAAGGATGTAATTGCAAATTAAAGGCAAATTGTAATTCCCATTTGGGGTATTTTTCCTTAGCCTTAGGAGGCTTTGGATTTGGCTGTAAATCTGGTGACGTTTCCAGGATTAAGCTTCTATTCCAAATCTTGTTATAACAAGGCTCATGTTAGATAAGCTTCTAAAATAAAGCAGAACATTTGCATATATGCCCTCTTTATAAATCAGGGAAAATGCATCACTGGTGATAAGCATCATGCATTCCTCCTTCACCATGATGTATGACTTCTGATGACTACAGGAGCAGTGGGAGTCAAAGTGAAGTCTTGTGTAGCAAAGTATTTGCAAACCACTCTCAGATCCTCAGCTCACTATCAGCTTTAACAGGTGTCCAAAGCACAGAATCCAGTATCGTTTAAGAAAAGTGAGTTTTTCTAAGTCATTTTACTTCAGAAACCCTCATGGCTGACTTGAATTCTTCACTGCTTCTGTCCACAGAAGTAAACTCCTTTGCTTTAGGTCAGCCTGACTGTGAACATGAATGTGTTAACTTGGAAGAGTCATTTGTGTGCAAATGTCATCCTAGATACACCCAACAATATGATGGCAATACGTGCAGAAATGAGTGTGTCTCTTGAACTGCAGTGACTAGTTACTGCAGTGGGGCGAGGTGTGAACAGAATGAGAAACCGCTCCTGGGTCCCTTTTGAGATCTTTCTGAGCTATGCAAACCTATGTTACTGTAAAGTCCTCCATGAGCCAGGCCTAGTGAAGTAATGCTATAGTAAGATCCCTGATCCAATAGAGAACTAACGCATCATTTTCTCCAATCCAAACAACTGGGAAAATATGTTCCGCCCAGGTGTCTAACACAAAGGTAGTGCTTACTGTGTCATTGCTATAGGCTATTTAAACTGCAGCACACCTGATACTGAGGTATGCTGATATGTGGAGATATGTAGAGACTTTCCCCTTCTATATGTTTACACTTTCAGTGATCTGTTTGATAAAACGTCCTCTTTTAATAATAATGTTACTAAACGAAGGATCAGTGTTGCACCAGAAAAACCCAACAGCATTGCCCACTTGATGTCACCCGGTTTTTGGAAGATACTTTTATTGCAGAGAACCATTTTGCACATCATCTACAATATTGGCAGCATTTTTCTATAATGTACTTCCTGGCATATTTTTCCAAAGGAATGCTCAGTCACTGAAATTGAAGAAGTTGATTGGCCAGGGAGTAATTATTTTAAAATAAACTGTTTGTGATAAAGCCATATTTAAGGAAACTTGGATGTGTTGCAAGAACTCAGAACTTTTTAATAATTATGTTTTTTGGCTATTGCCTAAGTTGAATATCTAAAAATTAATATATCCCAAGACACTCATTGTTTTTAAAAATACTGAGCCTTCCCCTGGCCTTTCCCCTTCTTACATTTTTTTTACATATGTAATGAAGCACACATGATGACCAAATTTACAGTTGTACTAATTTCTAAAGCCTGGAAATTAGCAGCTTTCTGATCACTCCACTCTTTCAAAGAGTGTGTTAAAAGATTCTGCATTAGAACCCAAAGTATTTAAATGTTAAAATTCACATTAGTGTGTGTGTTTGTATTGTGAAAGATGGTGCCAAACAGATGCAATTTTTCACAGAGAATACTTGTGGGGGTATTTTCTTCTTTTTTTTTTTTCCACATTTTTTGTGTGCTCTGAGAAGTTACACAAGCCTCTTCATGATGATGTAAACTCTTGGAAAAAGGAGAATGTTCCAGCTGGAACTTGCTTTAGCTAGTAAAACCCTTTTTCAAGCCAATGTTATCTCCATCTATGTATAACGGTAAATCTGGACCAATTACTGCAAACTTGTTGCTTGGGTAAATAAACTAATAAACAGCAATGTTTAGAACTAAGTAATTTTACATTAAGTACAGATTTTTTTCAGGTAAACAAATAGCTGCAGACATGCCTGTTCACATCTGTAAATGATTTGCAAATAGAGACATATGAGACTGTGTTTGTGTCTGAAGGAACTCCACTACTTTTGATTAAGTTGAGCTAAAGTGATTTGGACCTATGTAACTAAAAATAGCCATTAGCAAGTTGGCAATAAAATAGTATGAGGAAGTTCAGTATAAAACTTTTTTCCTAAAACGTGCTTTTTCTATACTTACAGAGTCAGCAGATTGCATAGTACATCTGCAAGTGCACGTATCTCACCCTACTGCTTTGCTGTCCATTCTATGAGACAATATAATTTTTGAACCCAATTCACACCTCTCTCTCCCTTCCCCCACCCTTCATCTTTCACACAACCAGTTGCACAGAAGACTAAAAAAAATATTCAATTTTATCTTACTTGGAATAGGAATAGGAAAATCAAAGAAAGGAAACATATTAAGAAACTCTCACACTCATAATTTGTATCTGTCCCCCACTAGGCTTTAACTGCTTGAACCTGTTGGCAGGTTAAAGTTTTAAATTGGTAATTTCTCATCCTGTTGAAAAAGAATTTACTGTTTGTGGAATAATCTGAATGCCATAATTTTTACTTCAAGAGTTACTAATATTCATGCTTTCTCTCTGAGAAAATTTTACAGTGATCAAAAGAGCATTGCTTTTTTAAAAAAAGAAAGCATAATTCTGCAGGTAAGACTAGGCAGGACTTCAAGGTTGTCCCTTCACTCCACTTCATGTTAAGTTTCCCTTTGTGATTTTTGGCAAGGGAGATCTGCACTTCATCAAGTTTGTTATCTGCCAAGTGGGGTGGTTGTATTCATTTCACTTGGGTGTTCTTACTCAAATAGGTGGGGTTACTGCATAAATAAAAAGCTGTACTGATCTTTTTCCTTTGCTCTGCAAAGGCATCGTGTACTACTAACTACAGTGTCATAGTGTACGTATTTAAAGCTCCAAGGTGATTTCTTCAATTATTAACACAAATCAATAGGGGTGGACCACTGTGCTGAAAGCAATCATGGCTGCGAGCAACTGTGCCTAAATACGGGTGGCTCCTATGTCTGTCAGTGCTCTGAAGGATTTGTCATCAATGAGGACCTAAAAACCTGCACACGTAAGTCTTGTGAGAACCTCCTTGATCTCAGCTCATCTGGGAAAGGTTTCTGTTTTCATACAGGGAAGAGGACGCACCTTCAATTTATTCTTACAGTCTGCATTTTGATAATACTTTAATAATGATTTGAAAGCAGGAACAGACAGAAAAAGGACTTAGGAAAGGGTATTTGTCAAGATTACTGTAAATCCTCACATATTCAGAGAAATTTTGGAAGATCTATTCATCCCCAGGTGTTGAGGACAGTTTTTCAGTCACATGACAAATGTGTCTAACTGGCAGGTCATCTTGGCAGCAGTGTCCCCCAGGCAAACTGCATCAGCTTACCTGGAGCAGGAGAAGTGAGAGTCCCACACTGAGCGGTTCTCATTTTGTATGGGAACCCTTAATAAGGGAGCAAAAGCTGTCCTGAGAGCTCTCCACCCTTTATAAATCTAATGATCATTGAGAATCATTGCAGTTTCACAAATAGCCAACTTGCCTCCTTCACTGGAAAAACAATATATAGAAAGGACCAGGAAAAGAGAAATGTGAATGCAGTTTGCCTGTTGACTTTTCCTGAACCTCTTCGATGAGAGGGTTTTGGCCACTTTTTTTACAGATTTTGGATGTACATTATTTTTCAAGCTTGTTGGGTATTGGAAAAAGTCCAGAGTTTGCTCCTTTTCCTGCACTCAGGCAACACAGTTTTAACAGAAGTCAAACTGCAAGTGCTCAGTCACAAAAATGATCTAGGGAGAAAAGAGGTAAATCAGCAAAGGCAATTTGTCTTTGCCTTTAACTTTGTCTTTGCCTCCATGCTAACCTTTTTAGCCCCACCCAATACGTTGACAGACTTTGCTTCTGTCTGCCACTGCAGCTGTCTAGAAAAGGGCAGACAGTAATGCAAAAACAGAACTAGTGTACATGTAACAACGATAGGGTCTGCTAGAAACAATTTATCTAGATGTTTATCTAAAAGAATCACTGGAAATTTAGAAACAGCCAAACTATGCAGTTTTATCAACTTGCAAATGGAAAATCGCTTTTCCTTTTAAGTAAAAAGAGGTGTTTTTTTCACTTGAGTTATTTTCCTCCAGGCCGTACTTGGAGACCTATCAGGAGCATTAAAACAGTGCTGTGGCTTCTGGAATCCCTCTGTGCAATGAAACTGACCCCTTTTTGAATCGCTCTTCTTGCCAGCTTTCCCTCTCCTCATATATATTTAGGAGAGAGATTTTTCCTATTCCTTAGCTCCAGATGAGTTGCTGAAACCTCATGGACATTTTTAGGCTATCATGAAAAGAGTTTTGGTACTTTGGGATTTCCTGAATGAGCAGTTGAATGGAAGGGATTAACATATACAACTCCTAATGGGAAGACATCTGGGAATTACAATTATGGTGTCATATACACAGTCATATATCTTAAGACATCTGTGGAAAAACCTGAATGGTAAACAGATTTCTACTCTGACAACTAATTACAGAAAAATGAGTGACACTCTTTGTGTAGCCAATAGGTGGTAGCAAGTGCTGCCTGCAGATTCCCAGGGGTCCTATGTCTTTGTATTACAGAGAAGAAACAGGAAATTTGAGATGAAAAATGGACCATATTTGACAGTGCTTGTCATTTGCAATTCTTTGCAAAAGCTTGAATAGTCTAAGCCAAAGCCCACTGAGGTCCCTGAGAGGTTTTCTGCTCGCTGCCACAGCAGCTGGGTCAGGCACGCAAGTGAGTTCTGGGGACTGCCACCTTCACGTCTGGCCATTTAGAGATTGTATTTAAAGAAGAATGTTCACAAGGTAGCTTTTATGTCTTTGCCACTGTCTTATATAAAATCATTGCTGAAGTGTTTTGTTTCTTTTTTTTTAAATTCAATTTATAAGTACTGAGACATGGACTTTGTTGAGCTATGTTAAGCATAGGAAAGTACAATTTCTCAATTCTGCTTAAAGTAACCAATGGGAAGTACACCACAAGGCCCTCTTACATTTTATTGAAGCTATATGTATATTGTCATATAAGGAACTGGATTATTGTTTAAGCAGTTCAATAAATTTGTATTTACTTATTTGCCATGCAAATACAAGAGATGAAAAATAATTGATTCATTATTTGTTAATTTTTTAATAACTTCAATTGCTCCTACAGGAGTTGACTATTGTGCTCTGAGTGATCATGGCTGTGAACATTTGTGTGTAAATGGTGAGAGGTCTTATACTTGTCAGTGTTTTGAAGGATACAGGCTTCGTAATGATGGGAAAACATGCAAACGTAAGTTATTCAGCAATTCAGATTTTTATCACACACATAAAAGAAATCTGTAATGTAGGATTTGCCTAACATTTGCCTAAATGTTGCTGTCCAGTGTCATTTTAAATGCTTGAGGATTCCAAAAGTTCCGTTTCCCCTTTGGTGTCATATTTTCCAGCAGAATGTCAGTATCTTGGATATGCTAAGGCATCTAAAGTGATACTGGATGTGTACTTTTAGGCACCTGAATCACACCCTAAATGTCTGAGCCATTTAAAAAGTAGCCCTGAAATTGGACTGTTGTGGATCCAAAACTATTTTATTCTGACTTAAATCCTTACGTGGGACAACTGTAATTTTCTTCTCAAATCAAGGCAAAAATAAATGTTTCTAAAGCCTTATACAGCATGAAGCTTGCAATATTATTAATGGAAAGTTCATTTTGTTCAGGATGGGATAAGGATGATTGCAAAAGAGATATCATAATTGCATTACGCATTTGACCACATTATGCAGTTATGATGAGTGGCAGATATCAAGAAAAGATTAATTGCAAAGTTTTCTCCATTTTTATAGCTTTGATCACTAAGTGATCAAAGAAGAATCATAGACAAGCCTCTGAAAAACATACAGGCATTAAGTATTTTGTAACTGTAATCCCAATAATATCCATAGATCGCATCAGCATCTGCTGTTAAAAAAAAAATTACAGAAGAAAAAAATTAAAGCCATCCAGATATTACCATTAAAAATGAAAAGCTCCTTATTCTCAGTTTGTGTATCAGAACAACACCCTACTTTGTTATTCCATGCAAAAGGAGACAAATTTCTGCTTGTCTCAAAAAGTACTGACACTAAAAGCAAGTGAAATGTTCTGTCCATGCAGAAGTCCAGAGAGTTCTAGACAGATTGGAACATTGGG
>VZTL01032484.1:0-43985 GCA_013400535.1 Scopus umbretta
CACATCTGGAATTCTCATCTAGATACAATATACAATAAAGTCTTACTTTCACCTCTGCAGAAAAGTAAATGTGATAATCTCAACAGATCCCTTCTCTACTTTTACCTTAACTGTCTTTTCCTTCTTTTAAATTATGGATGTAACACAGCAGGATATGTTATCCATTATAACAAATGGATGGACAAAACTAACTTACAGATCACTTCATTGGCCATTATGCTCTTGCTTATATTCAATGATACTCTCACAGCTGAAGAATATAAATTAGTCCATCAAATGCTCCTTGTAAAGAATCAGTTACAGACTCATCCTCATTTTTCTGTTCAGTAAAAAATATTCTAATTTATTAAAATGCACTCATTTTTTGGTAAGTGTCTTTTGTCAGTTGTTTTTTCTGGGAATTGGACCAGCTCACCTTAGAAAATTATTTTTCTCTTTTGGTTAGCATTAATGGACTCCAAATCTGTGTTGCTCCATGGGATGAGAAAACCATTCCTAACAAGAGAATAATAATCACTAAATTCTGGTATGAATTTTCACACAAAGAATGTGTACTAAAATGGATGAAACATCATGCTTCATTTTCTCATGCTGATTTTTCAAGTGAATAATTGCAAGCCATGATTAATGGCACCCCAGAAATCTGGCATGCTTATTTGTGAACATATTAATGAGTCTAGTTTTATTATTATTCAACCAACTCTAATGCCTTAGTGTAAGCCTTATCTTTCCCAGCTTCTCTAGCCTATAGATTTTTTTTTCATTGGCTTTACAATCCAAATTTTAAGGATAGTAGACTTTGACTTTTCAAGATTTTAAGAGTCCCCTGCATGCTGATGGCACTATAGCAATCATAGACACTGTTTTCCTTGTGCGATTTAAACTTGTCTTGTTGCTAAGCCTCACTGCAATGGATGCTGTGGACACACAGGATAGGAAAAACTATTATACCATGAGTACTGAATGTACCCTTTTTATCTGGCTCCTGATTGTGTTCTTGACTAAATGGTTCGGATAAAGAACATTACCTATCAAAACTGAAACCACTGGATGGATAATTAATGCAAATTTTCACTGCAAGCAAAATAGGAAGCCTTTCTGAGTTACATGTTTTAAGGGGAGAAAAGAGGATTTGTTTTACCTGGTTCAAGGTAAGCCACGGCCCAGAATTCAAGTTATTTAAGGTTAAAATTCACACATTGCTACAATGCGGTATACTCTACAGCACAATGAACACAAAGCCAACACCTCTTAGGATCATTAAAGGAGGGTTTTAAGTTAAAATGTGACCTTCTCTTTCTGTCCAGGTGAAAATTTTGTTTTGTGAAAGCTGTTTTGTCGGTGGTTCATCCTGCCATCTCCCAGTGAAATGGTTAAGATGGAAAGAACTGAGATTAACTATTGCATTACATTGGACAAAGATTTTGGAAATCTCTTGATATTGACTGGGTGATGAAGTGGATAAAATTTCATGCTGTTAAATGCAAAGGAAAGGAAATGGGAAAAATTAGTCCTAACTTTGTAGGCCCAGTAATGGGCTTTTAGCAAGATATTAGTACTTGGGAAAGAGATTTGGGAGTAATTTCCACAGAACTCTCTCATGAACTCACTGTAGGTTTCTTTGGTGTTCCTACAGTCTGAGTAGTCTGTGATGTGTTTGTCCTCCTATCTCAAGTGCATGTTTAAAATAACAAAGGTGTAACGAACGTGATCAAATGTATGATATGATCAGTCACTCTGTACAGAGATGTTAACTTTGGATTCTTCTGCTTGGAAAAGGAAGGCCTGTTGTGTTAGAGGTGCATAAAATCCCGAGCTGCGAAGAGAAAGTACATACAGAACAGTTGATCACTGTGTTTCTCATGAGATAAAATAAGGAATGTCAAAATAATTTATCAGGTCTCAGATTTAATATAAACAAAAGAAGTGACTTTTTCATATGATACATAGTTATGGTATGGAGCTTGGGATGGGATAATGGGATGTGTGAAGTTTACCTAGGTGCAAATTAGCCTAATTCATGGAAAAAAATGTAATTACTAGATACTGAATATATTGTTATATATTTTGCATTGCTAAGTCTACTTGACTTCTTCCTGCATTTTTTTTCCAAACAGGCTGCTGTTGGAGGAGGGTTACGGGAGCAGCTAGGCTTTTAACCTGCCTGTGTTCTGTCATTATGTTGTAATGATTTCGGGAGGGATGTGAAAAGGATCCCAAAGGCCTGACATCTAAATTAATTCCTTGTCAGGGCACCAAAAAGGGGTCAAAGAAGCAGTTAACTTGGAGGCTAACACTTTCAGGCCTGTACTGGCTGTCACCTGGATGGATTTGTTTCAGCAAAGTCCTGCTGAAGTCCCTGAGAAATACTTGCATGCAAGTGGTTGCAAAATCTGAGTTTATTTCTGTGTTGCTCTAGACAGGAATGAGATGAGGAGTGTAACATTGCGGGGGCAGGGGGGGGAAGGACAAGGGGAAAATAGGCAAAAAGAAAAGTCCAGCTTCACCTACTGAGGGTGAATCAGATAAGGAAATGTCTAGCGATGTTCACAATAATTCAGACATTGTCCCGGACTTTAATTACTGGCACAGGCAACTGTGGACCTGGTAGGAGGGAGGTAGATCATGTCTGTGCGCTCCATCTGCTGCCTGCAGAGACAGGAACGTTCCAGGCCAGGTGTTGCTGAGCGTTGCTCTTGTCTAGCAGCAAGATAAGTTTAATTAAAGGGCTAATTATTCCCACTCTGGAATGGACCTATCGTTGTACTTGCAATCACATTCTAACTCTTCCTCTGGTGTTCATGCATTATACATTTATCTTCCATTGTCACATTACTGACTTGTTTTGCTTAAGTGAGGATAAGTCTTTGGTGCGTGTGAAAATTGGAAACAAAGGGAATTGGCTAGACTTGAGGCTAGGTGATACTTCATTGTAATGGCATTTGTCAGCACAAAAAAGCATTTCATGCTGGCTTTCTAACTTTCTTGTGAAATAGGTATTTTACTGTTGCTGTAACTAAGGCCTCGTATCAGTGGGGAATTGGACCCAGATGTTTGTGTTCTGCTGCAACTATTAAGAGCATCAGGCAAAACTTCTCTTTCAGTTAAACCAGGAGTAACCCACTCCTGATTTCCAAAGAGTTGCTGGATTTACTTCAGAATAACAGATCATGGGATTATGTCTACTGAAGTTTTATCCTTTTTTACATTCAGTTTGAAAGCTATGGTGTAACTTGTGCTTGCTTTCTCTGGCTTTGTGGACTATGGAGAGCTCTGAATCTTCTCACCACTAATGGCAGACAGTCTTCCAGCTCTAAGTATTAGAAACTTGCTCTTCAACACATGATCTTACCTTTCTTTTGACACCTTACTTAAAGACACCTTATTTAGGTAAAACCTTAGTTTCAAGCCAGGTCTTTTTACTCAAGCTTCTGAAATTTACTGTTCTTTCATAGACCAAAGGCTGACCTCCTGTTTTAGAGTCCATAGAATGGAGGGACATGGATTACCCTGTTGTCAGGCAGCAGAGAGCTATTTTTTGGGAACAAAACTACTTCAAGGAAAACCTATCTTTAAAAACAAGCAGCTTAATTGTATTTCCATTCTACTGTTTTCCATAATACAGTGAGGACATTGGGGTCTGCATATGCCCTGATAGACTGGGAGGAGGGGAACGCTCCTGTGCCTAGTTTTGTGCCTATGAGTTCTTAAACATAAGTGACCATTTCCTCCAGGCTAGGACCTTTATTTCACATCATTTTGGACTTTTTGTTGGTTAAAGCTTTGAGTCAAGTCAAACTGATATGTGAGATATTCCCCCCTTCCTCTTGTGGCCAAACTTCAAAAGACATATTACTTATACTGCTTTAGCATTCAAGGCTTGCATTAATTACCCACTAATGGCTTCATTTTTTTGCAGGAAGCACTTTATATTTTACTCATGGAGCCAGGAGAACTATCACTAGGATGAATAAGGATATACACATAGTGTTTGTAACTTTAATATAATATCTGAATATTCCATGATTCTGTAATGTCTGTCATGCTGGGCTTGAGCCCTGTTGCTGATGAACTGCCTGGGGCACTGTGTAGCAAATGCATTCTTTCACAGGCTAAAACAAAGCAGAGAAAACCATATAATGAATTCCAGTCGTGTAACATTATGGGCTAAGCAGAAGTGCCACTCCTGTACTAGGATAGTTGTAAGAAGACATTTTTCAAACCACATAGCTTAAGTGATAGCAGCCACCAGCCAAAACCCAAACATGTGTCTGTGTATGAAACAGACACATGTGGAATATATGCTAAAGCTTTGGAGTGTTTTGTAAAACACATTTGTAGAAAGACCATGAAATCTGAGAAACAGCAGGGCAAAATACATTGTGAAAATAATTTCAAGAAAACCTAGAGAGAGATTTTTGGGCTGAGTGCTAGTTAGAAAGCCAATGGTGTGAGCAGTTCTGTAGAACAATCCTTTCTCACAATTTATGCCATGGAAGGAAGAATGGGACTTTTTATGTCCTTTGTAAACAAGCGGGATCTGCTCATTGACTCCACCTTCCGTTATTTTCCTTTTATGCTACAAAAAACATGCAAGTACCAAAATTTTTTGGCTGTCAAGGTTAAAAAGTGATAATAATAATCTACAATCTCTTGACGGCTATAGGATATATAGAATTATAGGATATATAGCCTACATAGGATTTATTATACTTTGATAGGGAATAATTAGACTTTGAGAACTCCTACCAAAGTTTTCAACATAAACATGTTAATTTGCATCCCACAAGTATGGTTGAAGGATGGGAGGGGGAACCCCCCAAAACCACAATTAAAAACCTTAATTCCACAGGGAGACCTGAAAATGTAAAACAATGTCAGTGGGACTCAGGCTTGGCAACGCTTATCTAAGGAGATGTGAATTTATTTTAACTTAAATTTTGAAAATACAGCGTTTCAGCAGGAATATGTATTACAGCAGTGTTGTGAAACCAAAGAAAATGTACGTGATGTTCTTGTCAAAATCAACATGGGAAGGAAAGGGGTAACCAGCAGTGGATGAAAAACTATTTAGGGACTTCTCAGAGAAGTTGGATGTATTTGAATTTATGGGGTCAGATGGAATTCACCTGAAGGTGATGAAAAAGTCAGCCAATGTGATTGTGAGGCTGCTGTCTATGAAATGTCACAGTGATCTGGGGAGGTCCCTGATGACTGCAAAAAGGCTGATGTTACTCCAGTCTGCTAGAAAGCCAATGAGCAGGTCCCAGGCAGCAGTTATCCCTGTCAGTCTGTCTACAGGTCAGGGAGCATGTCTTCTTGCAACCCATTTTCAAACATGGGCTTGAAAAGACAAGATGACAATCAGAAAAATCAGCATGAGTTTATGAAGGGCAAATCATACTTGAGCAACATGACTGCCTTTGATTAAGAAATAACTGCTTGTATGGATATAGCACAGGACAAAGCATGTTTGTGGAACCACAGCCATGGCTGACCTGGCCTAGTGCTGGCAATAGCCCCTCTCTGAGCAGGAGGTAGGATCTGAGAACTCAAAAGGACCCTTCCACCCATTGCTTCTATGATTTTGTGGACTGCAGTATGTCAGATGCTGGACTGAAGCAAATGAGGAGCTGTCAAAACATGTGTATATACATTTTTATAAGAAGAGAGGCTATCCCTTAACATTCACAGTATATATCAACCTTTCCTAATTGAATGTGGTCAGAGAGTTTATAATCAGGAAAGGCGCCTGGTCTGTAATTGGTCAACAACATTCAAATCTGGGGACCTGAGCAAAATATTTTTATTTCCAATGTCTTAAAATAATTAAAACTTCAAACAGTTTTCAAAACGTCAAACAGCATTCAGCCATAGTAGTGCAGATCTCAAAAAAGATCCCACTGGTTTTAATTTTACTAGCCCATGTCGCTGAGCCGGGCTCAGTTTGGCTTCCCTTGTGCTGAGTGGCTGGACCAGGTCTGAATGTGCCTGTGTGCTGCCCTGATGTGTTTTGCTTGTGGTGGATTGCAGAAGCCATACGTTACTTTTCTGGCATTGTCTGATAGGAGAGTTTGAATCTGGGAGGTCCAGATCCTACACTGATGTTTTCAGACTGTAATTCAGGAAGGACTGAAACATCCAGCTGGCTACAGTGGACCAATTCTGCAATACACCTGGACAGCCCTCATTTTGTTTTAAACATTGTCAGGATATCTAAGAAACTTGTAAAGTAGCATGAATTTTACAACATTAAGGAAAGCTAAGCACCTTGCACCAGCTTCAGGGCCTGAGGAGCTGTTTAAACCAGCCTTATACTACCAAAGGGTCCTTCTGTGTTATTCTTAAAATGCTTCACCAGGTGGGACAGCTTTTCTGAACCAGTAAGAGGTACACCTAAGTGTGTACTGCACAGCAAATGCAGCTGGAAAGCCCTTTAAAAGCAACGCCTGGCAGTGAGTAAACACTGCCCTGACCAGTTAGTCAGATCCTGCATGTGGAAGACCTTTGTGTTCATTATTCATGAACACAGTGTGGCATGAGGATCTGCGAGCTTTATGGACAATGAATTCTGAACTCCCTAAGAGAGAATATTTGCTATAGAAACCCGAGTCCAAAAGCTGAACGCACACAGTTGGGGAAAGCACGCGCAGAAATAGTCTCTCATTTCTGGCTGCAGCTTATAGAGGTAGAGAGCTTGTTTATCTAATCTTAATATTTGACCTTTATACTTTTTGGAAATGGTATTTTTTTTGCTCCTAATTGTGTGGAAGGAGCACTTCCTTTCAGAGCTCTGATGGACTTCTCTATAAATAGCTACTCACATCCCAGAACCCTGCACTGAAGCCTTCAGCAAAGTCAGCATCCCTAGGACTTTTTAAGCCTGAGATAGGCACCACGTGGAGTTTAATCATTAATCACCAGTCTTTAATTAACAGCTCTGGGCTTTGAACAAAAGGCACTTGCTGCAAGGCTGCTGAGGGGCCCTGAACTCTTCAGTGTGCTTTCATTTGGGGGACCTGGTGGCCTTCCAAAGGGGGCTGGTGGAGCAGCCTTCTCCTTGTGGGAAGGGTCATGCTTCCCAGGAAGAGCAGATGTTTGTGGCCTGATCTTCATTTTCACAACTGTCCAGTTTGCTGGCTGCAGGCATGAGCTGTCTCAGTGTGGGGATGCTGCCAGCTCCCTGAGGTAGGCAAAGAAGTAGAGCATCTCTAGAGCCCTGTGGCCTCCATCAGGTGAGGTGGGTTTTAACTGGAAGAAGGAGGAAAATTGCTCCAGGCTTGGAAAATTTTATAGGGGAGTGTTCAAAATTGAGCACTCAGGAGAGAAAGAAAACATTGCTATAAAGGTTGACTCAGCCAATATTTTTTTTGCATTCCTGCTGCTGTGATTGAAGATATTTGTTTTTAATATACATTTCTCCCATTTGTAGTCTGGCTTTCCTGTAGTAAAAAACTAAAGGGCAGATCCTCAGCTGATATAAATTGGCTCCACTGAACTTAATGGAGTCATGCTGGTTTGTACCAGCTGAGGGATCTGGCTCATGTTGCAGTGTTCGATACACCCATTATATTGCCATGATTACGATACTAATTCAGTAAAATGGCTTTGCAGCATAATAAAACCAACCCAGAGAATGGAAGATGAAAGGGCTTCCTCTCCAACTAACCTATTTTTTTTCAACAAAATGTTTTTCTTTATTTTCTCTTTTATCAGAAAACACTCTCAAACAAAACTTTTTACAGCAAATGTTCCCCCTCTGACAAAACTTTTCCTGGGAAAGTCTTCTTGGCTTCAGCATCCTGCCTGCCTGTATGTAGAAAACACATATAGAAAACTCAGTAGCCATGGGTCAGGGCATGTCAAGGTTTGTGCAAGAAAATGAATTGGATCTTTAAAGGGCAGGGGTGATACTGCAGAGCAGTTAAAACCCTGATGTAACCTTGACTTCCAAATTGACTTCTGAAAAATAGGAGTTATCATACTAGTGGGTAGAACATTGATGATTTTACTCATGCTCTGTCCTGTCTAGTTTTTCTTGATCTGTCTGCACTGGGAGAAAGAGCCAGTGGAATTGTATAAAGCTGTATCCTTCCCTGTCACGGGGGTAAATGACGTGTTGGTGGTTTTCTTCCTTGTGATCAGCTCTTCAGCAAGTAGTAGAAGAAGATGCTGGGCTTGAGGAGCAGGGAGCGTGGTAACCTGTGCTCCCTTATTGCTTGGAGCTGTTGAGCACCGAAGGGAATAAAAAGACACGAAGTCCTAAATAAAGGCAGATAGATGCATAGCTAGATCCCTAGGATGAAATACATTGTTTGCCATAGCACTGCTGAACTGCACAGAGGTTTTTCTGTGCCAGGAGGGATTTTTACAGGGACATTGCTAAATGGAGGCAGTAAATTTAGCTTTAAAGGACCATGAATTGAAGCTTTTGGCTAAAAGCTGAAATGCTGTTACTCTTTACTGGGCCCTTTTAACTTCACTTGGAACAGGACAGTATTTTACTTCTAAGGCCCTTGGAAATTGAAGGCCCTGCCTGTGGCAGGTCTCATTCAGCTCCTTGGGAGCTTGGGCCTGTGGAGCAGCAGTCCAGCACTGCAGTGGACCTTTCAAGGTCAATGCAAACCAGCCCAGCTTTTCTGGGTAAAGGTGAAATACAAAAAGATCCAACAAATGGGTTAAGGAGAGCTGTGGGTTACACTTCTACTAGCTGGAAGAAGGAATATGCCATTGCAAAACTAAATATCAGTACAATTTTAACTGTCAGAATACTAAATGGACACACATATGTGTCTCAAAGGTGGAAAAAAATGATGTCCGATGTCCTGAGTTAGTAGGTTTGGTGGAATCTTGCTTCCAGACCTGAGCTGGTCCCCTCGCAGCAGTCGTAAGAGTGCTGATTCAAAGAGGTAGTTTTCCTACTTACTCAACAATTTGAAACAACATAGATTATTTCTGATATTGACCCTTCTGACAACGTGATCCAATTTTAATCTATTAAATCTATCTGCTTCTTTTAAGGAAAAACATTTGTTTTGCACTAAACTCCATTCAAAAGCAGCAAAACTTTTCTTGCTAATATCTAGTAGCAACTCATCACAACTGCTTCTAAAATGTGTCCCCAGGGTTTAAATTATTCTTGAGAGTGGGATATTCAGTGTGTGGATGACAGACTGCAAGTCCCCAGTAAAGGTGGAATTTGGCAGCCTTTGGCATCCATGTTCTTTTCTTGCAGGTCTTAATGAAAAACCAGAAATTCTCGCATTTGGCCCAGGCTGACAGTGGAAGCCATCCTGCCTGTCTGCTCAAAGGCAAGGCTCTTGGACCAAGAGAAGACCATTTCCCTCATGACAAGCATGGCACGGTTGGGATCTGAGTGCCTCAGCAGTGGGAGGCCCTGGTTACTCGAAGGGACCAGGAATCTTGCACTAGCAGCTGGTATCTAAAAGAAGGCTTTAGAAAGAAGGAACAGGAAGATGCACACAGGTCTTACTTTTGGGATAGATGTGCCCATTTCTTGCATTAATTAGAGAAAAGGACAATTGATCTGGAAACCTTTGCAGAACCTAGGTGTCTCTGCTTCCTTAGCCAGATATTTGTGGCCAAGCATCCACCTGGAGCCCAAAGAACCTTAGTGCTCCTGGATGTTAGTGCCCCGTTCCTGAAAAGAGGAGGCAGAGCCTACCACTACAGCTGGAGCAGTGGGTGAAGAAAGTCATTGCTAGATCTAATCAGGCAAAGAAAAGCTTTGGAGCATATGGACCCCAATGTGTGGTCCAAATACAACAGCTTGGTAAGTGTCCTGCAGGGAGACTTTTACTAGCACTGCAACAACAATTCATCATTGCCTGAAGGTTTGATGGGTCTGGTACACCTCGTCTTAATTGACCTCGGCTGGAGACCTGCGTTTCAGTCTAGCTTAGTCACAAAGGACTTGGTCTGTGCTTGGGCCTTAAAGAGGATATTTATCAGAAAATCACATGATTAATGGAACTGAGCGATCTCCATTCGAAAGTGGCCAGGAATTGAATTAACAGAACAGGGATTTTGGCAGGTGTGAAGCGCTGGCAAAGCCGAGACCCAAGTCTGGGGACGTAGAACATCCCTGGCCTCAGTGGGGTGCAGCCGCTGGCTGGGTGGGGGCAGCTTTGGGGTGTCAGGAAGGAGCTGCTCAGTTGGCAGAACTGGGGGTACAAGAATCAGGGCTTATGTTTGGATAAAGACACTGTGTGTGGATTACTAACCCTTCACACAGCAGCACCAAAATTAGGATTGCCCACAGTCCTCTGGCAGAAAGGGCAAAAGTGAATAGGAGGTTAACAGAAGTTGATATGCCCAAGTAAATGGTGATGGGGGGAGTGAGGAATAAATGAACAAATAAACAGAAATCATCAAATAATTTTCTTTCTTGTCTGCTTTTTTCCCTCTCTTGTTTCTTTTTCCCTCCATGTCAACACCAAACAAGACAGGACTAAAATTAATGGGGAAAGCAGCAATTAGCAAATTAGGTTAGCGGTGTGTTGCAGTGTGCCATGGCTGCCAGGTGTGAGGGGCTCTGGCAGTATATTTATTAATGGCTGTCAGAAAAGTGACACTTTGATGAATGAAGCTGGGTAATCGGCACCCTCTGACAGTGAGTACTGAGAGGCCTCAACATGCTAAACTGCAAAATCAAACCTTTTTTAACCCCCATACAAAAATACAACAACAAAAATTACTGCAAGAGGAGCGTGTTTTTCCTTCAGGAACTGGAGTTCACATTCTCCTCTAAACACCTTTTTTTCTGTAACTTGCTGGGGAGGAGTTGTCAGGTTTAAAGTTTTTTCTTCTCCTTGGAATATTGGTCTCAAGAATTTATGAATGCAGGCAGCTTAAAACTGTATGGCCTGCTCTGCTGTTTGGGTAATGCTCCATGAGCACTGTCGAAGCCAGCGGTGCTATGCTTACACCTTCTGGGCTTTGCCCTTTAAACATAATGGCATTAATAACCTATAAACCGCGCTCGTGAACCAACTCCTGTGTAAGAGTTTCTGTATTAGTGTCTCTTGACTGGCGGTCAGCAATTGCTCTGCTCCTAATTAACGCCACTGACACGTGCTGTTCAGGAGCCCACATTGCCTACTGGAACAGGTAAAATGTAAGAATCTATGAAGTAAAACACCTTTGACATAAAGTTTCACCACTGGCGGTGCTGCATCCTGATGTTTTCACTCTTGATAATTTTAGCTTTGAGTCCCTTCTGATGAATATGTTGTTATGGTTGGAAATCAATTACACTAGTGATCATTTAGGAGTATTGCTATATGATACGTGACAGGCATTGGGCGCATGGCAGGGTGTGGATCCGCGGGGGGAATGCTAACGCTGCAGGTTGCTGTGTAAATTCACAGGACTCTGAAGTCTTGGCCAAGAGTTTAGGGGAAGTTTTCTTTTAAATTTTTTTTTTTTGTAAAAAAGTTCTTGAAAAGATTAATCAAGCTGCTGGGAGAGCATCTGGATAAAAGATTGCTCTGCAAAATGCTGGGGTACATGGAATTTTTTCCCAGGTTTTCAGACTTTGTGTTGCACACTGGAGGTTAGGGTTTGTGCAGCACTTCAATAGCTCAGCATAGAGCTTCTCAAATCCCCCAATTCTGTGGAGAAATTGAATACATTTTTATAAAATCCTAGTTCTGGTTTTGGCCAGCTGAAAGGGCCGTGTAAGTTTTGATTAAAAACATGAGAATAAATGTAAATCATATCCCAGGCATTCATCTGTTCTTCTAGTTTGAAATGAAGCTGAAGGATCTTTCTGGAATTATTCGTCAGGATCTGTGGGCTTGTTAAATTTGGATTGGCACTTGAAGCAAATCTGAAATTGTTCTGTTATGGTTTAATAATTGTATTTAGTTTCCTAATTTGGCTGGTAAGTTTATCAGAAGATAATTGAACTCTTAAAAGTATAATCTGACCAGATGGTAGGAAATACTTTAAAATAAACCTTCTTTCTGAAACTTTGCTCTGTTTTTGCTCTCTCTCTCACAAAAACAGTCCGTCTGCACAGCTCCGACCTGCGGAGGTGCACGTTCTTAAACCAAACAACTCCTGAACAAAACCAGGTTATTCTCTCTTATTCCAAAAGTCAACAGATCTCTGCCAAGAAAAACCAGCAGAGCCACCAAGTGCAGCCAGCTACTTGTGTCGGCTTCGGCACCAGCCCGCTGCACCCATGAAGGTCCCAGCCGGCGCGGTTGCTGTGTTTGTGCGGTTTTGTGAGTGCCCAACTCCATCAGCACCCTTGCTCCTGTTTGCAGCCTCTGCAACGTGCAGCAGCAGTGGCTCTGCGGCAGAAGCCTGGCTCTGCCCTCCCTGCGAGGACGATGCTTTCAGAGCTCGGCAAGCCAAAGGCTGCCGATGGGTCGTGCTTTCAGGTAAAGATGGATCTGGTTTAAGTAAGGTATTGCTCTGAGCTGTTCTAAAAGCAAGAAGAAAAAAAAAAAAAAGGAAAAAAAGAAATAGTTTATAAATTATTTGAGGGAACAGGAGAAACTGTTCTCAAGTTGCTTTTGTTTCTTAATGCAACTTTTATTGTTGTTACTAAAGGACACATGAGGGTCTTGTTTGCTTGTACACAGGAGAGCCGAACAATCAGAAACAGATTCGTTGTTTGTTTTTTACTGACTCTTCCAGCCAGCACAGCATGCTCTCCAGGCCTGGCAGTTGTGCAACCAGCTTTGTTAGCCATTCGCTGGCTATCTGCTCTCGTGCGCTCTTTCTCGTTCCTCCTCTTTGCGGCCAGACATGCTGATGTAGTCTGTGCTTGAACGGCACCTCGCCAGCTCCATCCACCGGGTATCTCATATTCCAAGCTGGTTCACACATGCTGTTGTTTCAGGTGACGGTGAGTTTTCCTGCCCTTCACAGTTAGTTTCAAAGAAGTGAGCACGTTTTCCAGTTTCAATGAGATTTAACCCAACTCCTAAATTTCTCGTAAGTGGTTCCTGGGCTTTGGGGTAAGTGCAGTTCTCCAGTTTCACTGGTGGCATGTAGAAGTTTATAGGTTCATTGCAGACCAGTAAACCCAGGTTTTCCAAGTCCTACATTCACATGTAAACTACCAGGCTGTTTTTCCCACTCTATTACTCACCCTAGCCAGTTTCTTTCCTGTTTTAAAGAGGATTTGCTGCTTTCCATGTTCTCCATTACATGAATTTGCAAAGTCTTCTGTCACTGTGGAAGCACACACCAAATATTTTTCCACTTATTTTGGTGCTTATAGTTTACATCTACTGCCTATTGACTTGCACAGGAGTCAGCAAGGGGAAGACCTCTGACTTTGCTCTTAGTCTGTGTCGGGGAAGCCTCCCAGCTCCAGTAATCAATCACGCTGCACTGATAGCAGCTCAAAGAGTAAGCGAAGATAAATGAGTTGTCCAGGCTGAGCTTGTCTTGGCTTTACAAGGGGAAATACTGCTAGAATTATAGGTGTGACAGGAGGGTGCCTTTACCCATTGCTTGCTGTGGCTCCAGTGCAGAAGTGGTCTGTTAGCATCAGCGTTGCTCCTGCTCCTTGCTAGGCTCTGGCCTTCCTCGCCTGTATGAAGATGAGTACTTTTTCATCACAGTGTGTTTGGTATCCACCTGCCCAAACTGTTTTCTGTTTTCTTGTCACTGTCAGCTCAGCAGTGCTGTCATTTTCTGGGTACATGGTGTGTAATTAATGAGAATGTCATTTCCAGGTTGTTTTCAAAGACTAGATTGAGAGTCAGAAAATTATTTCAGTCAATGCCTTAGGATTTTTCTTTTTTTTTTTTTTTTAATTAAGAAAACTATCATCTTGGTTGCTTGGTTTGGGGATACATCTGGAGGGAAATTGCTGTGCTTATATTTTTAAGGACAGCTGGACTTGACCTCTTAATAAAGCCACAGAGCTTGGGTTCACATGCCACTGACTGGGGCAGTTGGGTGCACAGGGCAGGGCTGGATGGCTCTTCCCCAGATTGTGGCAGAACTGACAGTGTCAGCCTCCTCCCTGTGTGCCGTAAGGAGAATGGTCTCCTTGTGGTGGTCTTGAGAGGTGGTGGTTGTCTGTGCTGCAAGACAGATCCTGCCCTGAGGAGCTGGAGGGGTAGAAGGATGCACTGTGACTTGGCCTGGAGTCGTCCCCAGTTCTCGTCACTGTCCCTGGGGGCTGGCTGGGCTGGGCAGAGTTGTTGGCCGTAATATAAATATTTTATTATACCTGTGATTTCTTTCACAGGAGCAATAAGTCTGCTTTATGGGAGACCCCAAATGACTCCATAAGGAGCACAGAGATTGGTTTTAGCCACCTTTGCTCTCCAGGACATTGCTGTCCCAAACACTGGGTTACAGTGCCCAGGCACAGGATCTGATGATGCACGGCATGCATCCTAGGAACTGGTCTTTGTGCTCATTTAGGGATATTCTCTGTCATTCTCCTCCTGAGCAGATATCCCCAAGAGTCTCTGCTGAGCCTTATATTGCTATATACTTTAATTTTACTTTGTTATTTGCAAAAGGGAGAGGTGAAGGGAAAGATTCTCAGGCAGCAAATACTTCTCTTGCCTCCTTTCTCTCTCAGTTGTCGAAAGCGATATTGGCCTGTTTCTCCACACTGATCATTCCCCCAAGTCCTACAGCACCGCTACTTTGCAGTAAGGCTCCCTACAGAGCTCATGTCTCATGGGCTGGCAAAGGAGATAGCTGGCTTTTCTTCATGATGGTGTCATGACCCATGCTTCTAGGCTGCCACTTTCATCAGGGAACATGCCTCCACATACTGGACAGGTTTATATTTTGACGTTGGGGTTTTTTGGGCTTTTTTGAGAGGGCAAATATTTGAAAACAATGATGTTACTGTTTGCTTCAGTGGATTTTCTGAGCATTGCAAATGCTTTACTCCCAATAATCTGCAAGTGCCTCTTGGGTGGGTGAGATGCATGCAATCTTAGCATGTGCATGTGTATGTGTCTCCTGTGATATACGGAGCTTCGGTGCTGCAGCTGCCATTAGTGTTAATGGGCTAAAACCCTTCACATCAAGCTGAGAATATACACCCACTAATTGTGTACCAGCCATCCCCTGGGACCTTTGTGAGAATGATGCATCCGAGGAGAGACACTTTCAGTGATACGCTGCCTTGGGATAAATAAATAAGGGACTAAAGTTAGATGCTGGTTCAGGAAGGCTGATTCAGTGCCAGCATTATAACACTGGGAAATCAGATAACAGCAATGCCAACCTTTATCCTCTTGGTCCTGGCCTAGTCCACTGCTGCACGGTACCATCTTCTGAGCCATACGTCACCACTCAGCCTCACCTTGATGATGTATGATGTCCATAGATCCTTATAGCGGGAGTGCACTCTGATGTATTGCGCCAATACATCATGGACAGGGTTCACCCGGGTGATGTATTAGTGCCCTGAGAATGTATTACTCAAACGCTGGTATTGTTCAGGGATAAAGCCAAGCCAAGGAGTGGATTCAATTTAATTACAGTGCAAATGATAGCCAGGCGCCAGGAGCACTTTGGTGTTGAGATGCTGGCACCCTGTGGAAATATGAGCTGTGGCTCTGCTGCCATTGAGTCACATCGCAGTGTACCATGAGAAGAAGTGCCATATTTTAACGGAATGGTCATTTTTCAGAGAAATATAAGAGGACAATTTTGAGAACTCTGTAGAGAGTGGTAGTGCAATGTGCAGAATGCTCATGAGCAGGCAGTGCTGGCAGGCAGCAGTGCCAACAGGTCGCTTCTGCCTGCCTGGGGGCTGTGACCTCTCAGGGAATGAAAGGGTGGCTCAGCATTTTGAGAAGTGTGAGGCAAGGTGATTTTTTTTTTTTTGGTCACTTGTGACACTAAAAACTGCTGGACCCCCCCTAAGCTGTGTAAAGTACACACTGACAAAATGCTGTCTTCCCCAGCAAGAAGATGGGCTTTGAATCCAACCCCACATGCACATATTTTCTGTTGTTATTGGTGGGAAAATTTGATAATAAATTTGAAGAGGTGATTCTGTAGTTTCCTTGGGCTTACTTACATAGGTGTCATTAAAAACCTGAGGAGAATACAGTTAGACCATTAGAAGACACCCTTGACTATCTTTGGTAAGGAACTGCCCAGTGATAGAGTAGAATGAAAAGCAGCTTTGTAAAGATTCCAGAAATGAGAAAGTAATTCCTGTAACAATCTACATTGGATGCTTGTCACTGGTTAACTATCCCTTCCTCTTCACTTTTCTTTTTCACATCTCTTTCTATTGTGTGGTACGGAAACAAAAATGTAGATCAACTTTACTTTAAAATCAAATTTACTTTCAAGTAAGCCCCTGTAACCTTGTCTGATTGTCAGGGAATGTTTTGATAAGGAAGAGATTTGCATGTATGTTACCTGTTTGTCAAAGGATGGCATGCCTTAAACCATCTGCTTTTTGTAACATCCTTGTCTCTAATGGGAGGTCCTCTGGGAAGACCCAGAGAGTTGAGAATTAAGGTGAAATTTCAGAAATGATCAGTTTAGTGCATCACATCTATTATGTTCCTCTGAAAGCTCAAAATATGCTATTTTAACTGCAGGAAGACAAGAAAAAGTTTTCTTTTTGGATACAAAAGATAAAAATCCTCCTTCCACTAAAGTCAAGAGGATCTCTATGTAGTCAGGATTTGACCCAGTGTCTTCCAAAAGAGTTTCTGATCATTGACTATCAGAGATATTTGATTATTCTTTTAGAGAAATGTTTACATTGAGACAAGGGGTAGTAAGGTGGCAGCAATACTTGGCTCACGTTCAGTATTTTATATCTATAAACCCAGGTATTTTCCAAGCAAGATAAATATAGATTTGCAGATGAGAAATTTGCAGCACAAACAGATAAAGTGACTTGTGCAAGGTCACGTAGCACGCTGGTGACAGGGCTTGGAAGAGAAGCCTGTTGGTCAGACTCACTCCTTCTCTGACATCCCTGTCATTATTTTACTTCTATTATTATCTTGACTTATTTGTTACATTGTTTCAAATCAGATCTGCTCCTACCTTCCTATTGTTCATGGCTCTGAGGCTGTAATTTTTGGCTATCCTATAATGGAGAGGAAAATGTGTCTTTTATTTTGCCTTTTTTTGCCATCAGTTTCACTGTTGATAACTCAGAAATGTTGATTATTCTTTATTTTTGGGTGCAGAATGAAGAAAGCTCAGTCTGATAGACAGGAACAGTGGATGACTTCTTTGCATAGGTCCCTCTCCTGCTCCTTGACTGTTCACAGCCACACCAGCAAGCAAAACAACACAGATACTCCTCTGTTTGGTTGTTGCTTAAAATGCAGAAGAGAGGTGGTGTGGCTCAGGACAGCAGGTATTTACACTGCCCTTTGCAGATCCTGGGCTTGCTGTCTTTGGAGAAGAGCATGTGGTGCTCCTGAGCATGTTCCTTCAGGGTGTCCTCCTCCATATTACAGGAAACCCATTGGTGTTGGCCTCCGTGCATGACCATAGAAGCTGTTTGTCCCTTCTATGCTGCTGTGTTGCCTCCTTCTGTGACTGGTTCATCACACTACCCCTCAGTGGAGTCTGTGGTTCATAATGATCCTTATCATCTTGTGATAACTCTTGTAAAAGTTTCTATAAATAGAATTTCCTCCTGCCCAAGTCTTCTTGCTAGCTCAGCTGTTTTATTTTTAACAGAAAGTCATGTTGATGCTAAGCAGAAATAATTTTTTTTTTAAATCTCTCTATTAAACATAAAAAGATGCTGTGTCTGAGTAAAAAGGAAAGGTGCCCCTTAGATATTTTCAAAGCTTCCAAAAATAGTCTCAAGTCTGTGACAAAGCTTATTGAGCAGAAATATTTGTGGACAGCAATTCTACGATGAAAAGGATCATGCCTCCTTGTGCTTCTGGCTGGAATCTGCAAGAAGGGAGACTGGTTGAACAAAGACCTCTAAAAGGAATTAACTCAGGGCTGTTCTTTAGAAGGCTCGATAGCAGCTCTGCCCAAATAGTTTTGCTAGTGATCTCATATCTGTTTTCTCTTCTGGGCTTGCAACTGCCCTTGAGGTTAGTAGCCCGTATCTGCAGTTGAGTCTTTGCTGGAGACCTGCAGCCCTGCTGCGAGAGTCTCTGCTGTGCAGAGACGGGGTAATAAGAAAAGGCAGTGAGTTTGCTGTCTGGTATTTTTCAGTATAAAAGGAGAAGGAAGTTTGTTAATTTTGCCTTGTATGCACAACTGATATTTGACTTGAAAAACTTGGTTATTGTTTCTGCTGCTACACCCCTGCACCCTCTGGGTCAGAGCACAACCATATATGCAGTTGATTCAGCCTCCAGCACAACTGAGGCAGCAGAAAATCTTGCGGGGAGAGAAGCAGATGGGGGTGGGACTCTCCAAGGAGATATGTTTTACAAGGCTCCCAACACTTTTTCTTCCCCCCCATAGTGGGGGCTTTTGTCTCCTCACTCGTGGCAAATGCCAAGTCAAGTGTTTGTGTGTTCATGCCTAGTGAGAGGGGAAAAGTCTCTAGAGAACTTCTGAAAATTATAAAAGATAAACTGATTATTATTAAAATTGCAAAGTAGTCAATTGGTGACTGCTGAAGAGCTTATATGGAGAAGAAAAGACAGCATTATAAAACAGGGGGAGATCTATTGTTTGCATTTAGAAAAAAAATATTAGCTTGTTTCAATCCCCAAATGACTGATTAGCTGTGCTAAACCAGCCTGCTTTTGTGTTCAAGTTTAGTGAATTCACAGGTGAATTTCTGCCCAGGTGAACGCATGGTTTTTCAGAGGGACGTAGCCAGTTTTGCTCTCCTATATGGAAGGGCAGAGAGGTTGGTTTCTCTTGGACTTCATTGGCTCTCCAGGCAGAACAGGGATTGGGCAGTAGATTAAGATTTGAGGCTCAGTGCCTATTTCTCCTGTAAATATCCTGCATGCCCTCAAGAAAATTGATTTATAGCTTTCAGCCTTGATTCCTCACCTGTAAATTGGGAAAAATACTTCCTTTGTGCCCCACGTATTTATATAGTCATCTCTTTCACGATCGATGCTCTTCCTATCTGTTTGGTACTGTGCTTGGTGCAGTGAGGTCTCATTCCTTCCTTGGCACTCTAGAAAGCAGTTTATATTGCAGCAATCCTTGTAACTATCAGTAAAATAAAATTACTGGAGACAGATCTAACCTGCCTGAAACGCTGGGGTTTTTGATAGAATTCAAATGTAAAGCTCGCCTGGGTTTGGTGGCTGTCCTCTGCCCATAGCTGTCAACATGTACCAGCAACTGTCAGGATGAATGATGGATTAACAAACGTGTAATGATTTAGTCCCTCTCCAGGAACAAGCAATACTGCCTGAGTGACACACATTCCAGATATGCAGAGAAGAGGGATGTGTGGCATTGTCTCACTCAATAACAGGATCTGGCAACTGGAGAAAGCAATGTTTTTCACCCATTACAATATGCATATATATGTATGCGGACCCTAGAAAATGCAGATGGGAGACATGAGATTCTGGTTTAATCTGGTTTTTTTTAATCCAAAGATATGATTTGGCAGCAGAACATGAAACTTCCAAGGTGAAAGGCTTCATGCTCTGTTTTTTTTCCAGACGATGTTAGTGAGGGACTGGCTGGGTTCACTGGACTCCACAAGGTACTTTTGTTTATGGATGAAGTCATGCAGATGGGGATCAAAGGTTGTGTATAGCTGCTGTAGAGCACACTGGAGCTGAGAGAGGTCAGGCACCAGAGATTAATTTCTTGGCTGGTTAGAGCCAAGGTTTAATAGCAGACTTGGAAAGGACAGTGATTGAGTTTACTGCTAGCAGAACCTATAGTTCAGGTCAAGTAAAAGGAAGGAGCTAAGGGGCTCTGTGTGTTGGTTGCAGGAGGAAGTCTAATGGCTTAACAATATGTGGCCTCAACAAGACGTATTATAGTTGCTGCCACTAGTGAGCTCAGCGCTGCTGTGCTGGGGCAGGGGGTAGAGAGAGGAGACGTACCCCTTGTGCCTGGAACATCACCTTTAACAAACCAGGCATTTCTGGGGTTAGGCTAATGCTCACAGCGCAGCAAAGCAAACACACAAAGGAAGCCTTGTTAATTCTGAAAGTGAAGAAGCAAAATAGGAAAACCATCAGTGTTTCCTAAATAGGGAAAACTGTGTATTTGAGGTACAATGGGGGGGATGTATTTTCTTCTTAGTTTTTTGAATTGCATACTTCAGCAAACCCATGTAGATATCAAATTTCCCAGGATCAGGGCTAGATGGCCTATTTTGGCTAAATTAAGACTGGTTTTGAAGCTGAGATTAAACCATACTCTGACTTTAACTGTACTCCATCTTTTCATGCTACTATTCCATTACACTTCAGTTTCTAAGTTTTCAGTTTTTTTTTTTTTTACAACTGTGTCCTTTATTTACGTAACCTATTTAATTGTATCTAACTACACTGTGATTTTCCTCTCCCTGCTTTCAAAAATGTTTTTGGATTTTTATTTTTTTTCTTTTAGAGCATGTATAACAAAAATCTGGCCAGGAGAAACTGTTTTGAGCTTTCGTATTTTATTTTTAATGAAGTTCTATGTTGTTATAAATAAGTAATGTCTTAAGGTAAAGAATTTTGTAAATAATTTCAGACTGTTGTCTTTTTGTTGGAGGGAGCCTAACTGCATGCAGGAGAGACTTAGTGCAGGTGATAGCTCGCCAGCTTGGTCCTATAGACCTCAGACCAAAATCTGCAGGAAGAAAATTTGTCTTTCATTGGTGACTTGTCCTGGAGTTCCCAGGGAGCAGGAAAATTGGGATAATATCACAGGCAGGACATGATCATGATACATGCAATGCTATCAGAGTATGTATGTCTCAGCTATGCAGAAAGCATCAGTTTGACCCCATGTTAGAAATTCCTCATTCTGTGGCTCTGAGACAAGTGTTCATTGGATTTCCTATTAAAACACTGTCCTAACTGGTCCTGCCTTAAATTCTCTTTCTTGGAAGTCTCATGGATCATGTGAAGTTTTGCTTTTTTTCACCTCAGTGTGCTTTTTTCTCAGGAAGGTAACAGAAGCTACACCAAATGTGAACTGAGTGACATGGCTTTGCTGATTAAGCACAGATGGGATTCCTCTCCCAAAGTGCCCTTACGTTGTCTCCATCCATTAAACTTGCTACAAAAGCTATTGACACAACTCTGCAGTCTCTCCTGTTAGACTTATTCTACTCTTTTTAGAAGTAAATGCTTGTTGGGTCGCAATGAATGACCTGATCACATAGTGATTAGGATCCTCACCAGAGATTTGGACTTCTGCTTCAAGCCAATTGCAGAGGGGTCTTTCCTGTCTCAGGTAGCTGCTGAGATGAATCCATGGTGACTTGCAGATCTCTTAAGACATTCTTCTGAAAGGCTTCTGGTTTTACCATCATGTAAAGTAGAAAAAAAAAAAAAGGTTTGGTTTTTTTTTAATTTGTTTGAAGCTTGATTTATTGTCTAGTTCAAATTAGCAAGTTAAGAAGGAGTTTGGATGCTTGTTTGGAAGCCATTAATATAATGTTAAGTTCTGCCTTTCATGGAAGGAAATTGTGAAGAGATTTTTAATCTCGTGAATCAAAGATTGAATCAATCTCTAGATCTGGGACTGATCTGTATCAGTGGAAGGGGAAGACTATACCAGGTTTGCCTGCTGCAGGCCTTATTACTTCTCCTCCAGAGCATCCTGTAGTAGCTGCTATCAAAGGCAGGACAGCAGAACCAATGGAGCGAGGTCTGCTCCATGCAAACTCTGATTTTGGTGGTTTTCAATATGTCATCACCTTTAATATCTTTTTTTAATTTTCTCCTCTAGAACCTGTGTGTTTCAGCTGAGTTTCTATAACATAGATGCCAACATGTTTTTTCACCAGAACTGTGTGAAACAGCCAAGTTCACAGGGACTGAAGGAAAACTGTCCCAGAGACAAACAGGTACGCAACCTCTCTGCTTTGCTTTCTATATTCAGATTTAAAATCTGTGGTTAAGTTACTCTTCCTTTGATTTTTCACTTTTTGTTCACCTTGTTTAGGCATTACCAAATCATTTACGCTTTCTGCTCTGTATTTTCTTTTGTGGTTTGTTTTTTTCTTTTTCCTATGGGGGAAAAAATACACCATGGAGATGAAAGCATCTCCACTCCAGATGCTGACAGTCCCTGACCTAACCCACCCAAAAAAAACCCCACAGCCTGTGCCCCTTAACTGCTGTTCAAACACTGCATCCCTCTGTAGGATAATGCACTTATGATGGTATTTATGAAAGTCATATCATATTAGAAAGAGAATTCAGTATATCCATAATTTTACCAATATGAATGCAGAGAACAGCACTGCTGTTCATAGAAAGTGAAAGTCCTGCAGGTGAGCGGGCCTGAACTTATTGAAAGATGGAGATAAGCAGCTTTCTGATTTTGCTGCTATACTGTCCCTTCTCAAACCAAAATCAGCCCAGTTTTATCAGTCTTTTAGTTCCACCTCAGTTAGGCTTCTATTTAATCTGAAACATGTAGTGCAGGATAACCAAAGCAGGATAGCATAACACGTGGTAGAAATGATGCTTTAAAAAGACATAGCTTGCTCTCATGGCCCTGCGGGTTCCCTGCACGTTCTCCCTCTGCTTGTTTCATAAGCAGGACTCAAAGTTTGGGATTTAGCCCCTCTGTCAAAGTTTTTGGCCACATGAGCAGATGCATCAAGATGCTTTCCTGCAAATTCTCCTCTAATTGCTCCAAGTGCTGTGGCTATCAAGCAGAAATCCAGTTGGTAAACTCTGCAGCTTGTGGACAACTTTTCTTGCCAACCATGCATTACAAAGGGCTAATTGTAAAAGTGGTGCACCTGCTGGCTCCCTTGGTGGCTGAAGCCAACAGAAAAAAAATAGTAATTTATTAATGATCGAGTCACAAATAGTAATGAAAACAATAGGAGCATCTGAAGGAAGCGCTGCCGGGGGCAGAGGTGCAGGTGCTCTGTGCCCTGAACAAGCTTGTCGGCATTTTTATAAAGCTACTTTACAGCCCTTATCAATTTCCTACTGCTTTCTGTGTACCCCCTGCCCCTTTGCAAATGTTTTGCCTGCACAACAGGCTCAGCATTTCTTGTTGTAGGTGATAAAATAGCTGTCACCCTTTGGAGGGAGAAAAGAGGCAAAAAATAAAAATGTTAGGTCCAAAGAAACAAAGCAGAGGAACGCATTTCAGAGCAAACAAACAAGTACTAATGGAGCCGCTGAGTCGGCACAGGGAGAGCGATGATGTGAACTTAGCTGAGGAATGCTAAAAGATTTGGGGTAAAAAATGCTGGAGGGCAAGAGAGACTCATTCGTTAAACAGAGGCAGGACTGGTAGTGTAGCCTTGGATTTCAAAGGTGACTGGCACACGTACACACCTCAACCAACACCATCCACAAGGAGTTTTGGATCTAGTGCATGTCTCTGAGGTATCTCAGCCATAATTTAACTAACTGTATCACAATGGCAAGCCTAGGGCTTGTTATTTTTTCTTAAGTAGGCAGAACAGAAAGCACTGCCAATTTTGGCAACCCCCTTTGAGGCTGTACCATTTGAGTGTTTAAGTAGTCATAAGCCATGGTCATGCTGTCTCTCAAAATACAGTGCCTCTTGGAATACTGGGATAATAGTACTGATACGCATAAATGAATGTAAAATATTTGAGAAAAGAGTATAACGAGCTAAAGAGCTAATTTTCTCATAGCCAGGGTTCACCATTGGCACATAGCAGTACAGTGCCTGTGAAACACAGCAGCTGATTGCAAGTTGCAGAAGGGCCAAAAAGACAATCAGGTCATGGTAGGCGCTCGTCATGGCCGGGAAAAAGGTTGGAGGTAACATGATGTATGTAATCTTAATGTTTACCTGTCCTCTGTTTTGACCATTATACATGGCTTTAACATGTTACTCTCCCCTGACAGAAAGCATTAACATATACATCAGATAGACATGCTTTGTTCTGTGAGTGGTGGGTTGTGTCTGCAGCACTCTTTGGGGCTACATCTATTAATATGACAACTTAATTCAGCTTGTGATGAAGGAAAGCTGCACTAAGTGGAAAATTCTTCCACTGTCATGGTTTAAGTTCTCATACATGGACATTTACCATGGCTTAGGTGGGATTTGGAAACTTTTTAGACTGGGGGAACTTGCTCGTGTGTCTGAGCCCATAAACTTAACTGTAGTTCTCAAAACACTGCAGGTGTAGATGTCTCAGCAGAAAGGATTCAAACTGAGAAGTCAGCCTGGGTCTGTACTAAGTCTGTAATGGTCCCATGTCCTGCATTTAGTAATATTACAAGGTTTAGTAAGGTAAGTGAGCACACCACAGTCATCACGGAGTAACCGCAACCGCCTAACCAGTGAGCATGACGGGCCAACGCTTCCTAACTTTTCACTGCCTATCCTATATTCAAGGCAGCAAAAGAGATGCTCTGTCTTTAACTCGATTTTAGTGTAGAGAGGGAAAAAACCCCCAAATATCTGTAAAAGAGAAAACAACGTGTCTCTCCTTCAATGGGCCAGATGCAATTCTTCCTATAGCTGAGTTGCTCTGCCTACAGGGTGGTAAGACAAAGAACAAAAAGCACCATAGTGCTCTGCATCAGGTGGGGAGTTGCTTTGCCTCCTTTTTTTGTTATTATTATTGCTGCTGTTCCTTTGTTCAGGAGCTATTACTTCTTTCAAGCACTAAAAAAAAATACTCCTTTTTTTCTTTTTTCTTCTCTCATTCCCTCCTTCCCCCCTTGCTCTCCAAAACCCCAAGCCCTCAGACAAATGCCAGCAATTTACAAGACTGACTTAAAGCACATAGATATTTGCCTTAGGGACAAAGCTTCACCTTTTAAAGTTTTCTTTTCCTTAGGAACTAGGAATCTTTTCCTCTAAAGACAGCTGAAATTCTTGTGAATTAGCATGAATTCAGGAGGTGTGTATTTTAAGAACCATGCCTAATCCTGTGAAAGCAGTCCTAAGAATGAAGAGTTGGCAATGCTAATTATTGCCCAGTGATTTGAGCGGGGACCTGCATGAAGTGTGGCAGTGTTAACACGACTATCATGACACGCAGCATGATACATGGGGAAAGGTGAAGGCAAAGCTCATATATCCCCATAACACTGAATCTCTAATAACTTACAAACAGTCACCATTTGCTGTCTGCAAAATTAACCTCTCGTCTCCTCCAGCCTGCAGATTGGGTGCATAGATATAGGATTTTAAGCTTCTCTGCTGAAAAATGTCCCTGCAAAGCTGTCCATCAGAACTCCCTCTGCTTTCCGGAGAGTATTATTAATAGATTTCTCTATAGCAGAAATGGGACCCTTTTAGAGCTCAGGTAAGGTATTTTCCCTCTTAACCAGCTGGGCTGTTTGGATGTGGACAAATGCAGTGATGAATGACGGGTCAAGGATGGAGCAGGCTGATTTCTCTCCAAGCTTGACCTTGTCTTTGGTCTGACGTCTGAAATGACAGATGCATTAAAAAGTTATTTATTTAGGGGAGCTGCAGTGCATTGTACCCTTTGCAAGGTAGCACCTAGTTTTGCAAGTGTTGGAATAAAGGCTGCCTGAGCCACCCTGTCTGTGTCTGCTGCTTCATGTACTGCTTGCTTTCTACGAGCAGCTGCTGTGAAAGCAGCTAGACGACCCCGTGCATTTGTCAGTGATGCTCTGTGAACCAAAAGGCAAAAAAAGGATCAGGGTCCACATACAGTGGCAGGCTGCTCCAAGCAAATAACCTGCGTATCTGCAAATCACCCACCTTTGGAACAGCATTAACTAACTGTGAAAATGCACCTGAAGGTTTCTGGGCTGTTAAAGGCCCAATGTTCTGGATAAAATGCAGCACTGAGGATTAAATGACTTCTGCTGTTCAGCTTCTTATTGCATCAGTGCACTTGGGAGACTTTCTTTTTTGCGACTTCGGGATTCTTTGTAACTTGTTGCACCGTGGCCCACTTCAGTCTTCACTATGGCTGAAACTAAAGGGACAGTTTTGCTTTTTACTTTCATATTGTGGGACAACTGGGTGGAGGGGTAGCCAAGCTGCATCCCATGAGCAGTCACACTTCATTTTTGGGAAATCAATTATTGCTGAATGGTGACAGACCTCAGCCAAAATCGACAGAAAAATGCATGCATAACCCCTCATGCTTCTAAATTTGTCTGCTTAAACTTTTGCTGCAAATATGAAATCTGTTTGTATTTTTTAAACCAGACCTTTATTTAGAAAAATAACCTGCCTATATACACAACTGCTGGTGTGTGGCCAAGTGAGGACGTTATGTTGTCCTGACAAGAGCTATGGTACGGATTAATTTTTAGAGCAATGTTCATGAAAGAGGCCATGTGTTGTGATTTTGCATCCTTTGGGAGTACTGGTAGAGTTCAGATTAGAGACCACCATAGGAAAAATGAAGTGCTATCACTGAGAAACATTGTAAGTCTGTTGACTTCAACAGAATTACAGCATTGATACCAGCTCTGAATATACCCCTTCTTTCTTTGCCATCTGCCCTCCTCCTCCCCCCCCCCCCCCCCAAAAAAACCCCAAAAAACCCAACCCAACCCTTTGAAACAACTGCATTAGAAATTGTAAAACATATGCAAAAGCCCATTTTGCATGATGGGACTGTTGGAAGAGCTGAATGCTGGTGTGCATCCAACTCTAACTTTGATGTCACACTGTAGCCATATTTGAGTGACTTCGCAAGTCTTTTCCATGACTGTCCAATTCAAATTGATGTGTGCAGTAAATCTGCAGTACTTTTACAGCATTTCATATGTCTGTTACTTTCAGGAGTCTAGTGGTTGGGTCTAATATGTGAATGAAGCTTGCCTGAAGGCAGCATCGGCATGTTTTTTTTCAGCAGAAAAATGAATGATCTGGTATAATGAATGATTTTGTGTAATACCAAAGAAAAAGAGTATCAGCTGTGCACTTCATATACAGTATTGATTGCAAGTACACTTGTTAATTTGTGAGATACAGGAAATTCCAGCCAAGGTTAGGAGGGCTTTATTACACTGCTCCCTAATGTAGCTGTGACTCCTATTGCCTTCAAAGAGGTTTGGATCAGGTTGCAACATGCCAAAATTCAAATCTGAATTACCTAGCTATGGAAGTGTGTTGTCCCAGACTCTCCTTCTTCTCCTGGTGTAATATGAGTGTGCTGAAAAACGGAAAAGTTGCTCAGAACTAGCAACACCAGTATTTCTTGACTTAACACGAGTGGCCTCGGGTGGTTGAGGGCTTGCTTGCAGATCAGCAAGGAAAAATGGAGATGTCCTGTTCCTGTTTTGCTTCTGTTTAAAGTTTTGATTTTTAGTTTTGGGTGTTTTGGGGGAATGT
The DNA here is from genome assembly GCA_013400535.1 of Scopus umbretta. Classification (NCBI taxonomy): domain Eukaryota; kingdom Metazoa; phylum Chordata; class Aves; order Pelecaniformes; family Scopidae; genus Scopus; species Scopus umbretta. The sequence goes on from VZTL01032484.1 coordinate 27,388, forward strand.
AGGGTGCACAATAGACCTGGGCTATGCTCTCAACTTAGCACAACAAAGGACAGACGTGGGGGAAGGGAGGGCGCAAGTGTGTTTTCCACAATGGCCTGTTTAAAACATTACAAGCAACCTCTCTTCCATCATGAGTCCTGGTTTAAAACTACTGCCCTGGGGCATAAAAATCAACTCCTAACAACTTCCAGTGGGACCACTATTCCATCAATGTTCCCATCAAATGTTGACTCCATGATTAATATTCACCCTCTTTCTTTGTTAATCATCAGTCTTCATTCATTTTTTTGCAACTTCCCGCTGACAGGGGTAGTGTTCATAGAGCAGCTGGTAGGGAAAACAGAAAGAGCTGAACTGCTGTACGCAAGCTGCGAAGGGAAAAAGCCACCTCGGTGCACTGTGTCAGCTCAAAATGATTCCTAAAGATGCAATTTTTTTCCCAGTCCTAGCAGCAGTAGGGCTGAAATTTCGATAGTGTTTGTGAGGTGGGACCTTACAATGACCCATGATTACTATTGTACTGTTTTACCTCGAGCGTCATATCACCCAGTAATTTAGAGCAGGAACTACAGTGATGAAGAACAAACTGTCAGAATTTGGCTCATCAAATTAAATATGTATGTAATCCTAAAATAGAGATTTGAAATTAACACTTGCACTGTAACCTGTGAATTGGAAGTCCACTCCCAGCTTTGCCACTGACTTCCTGAATGACCTTGCACATGAGACTGAATTTCTTCCTCACTGCCCAACCTATAACTTGAGAATAGTTATTGCTTTTTCCCTTGCTCTGTCTCTCTGAGCAGTTGAAATTGTTGGTCCTGCAGAGAAGGGACTCCCTGACTCTAGTCGAAGACACTGCATAAGCATATGCAGTTCAGTAAGCACTGGGGTAGATATGCACTCCTAAAATGTTGCATGATAATCTACTTTCTAGAAAGCATTATGGCAATTTCTGAGATGGCTCTCAACTCTAGTAACTTCATACAGAGATCTGGAGGCTGCATTCCCCAGACTTAGACTTTATCCCTTGAGATGCTTTGTAATGTGCTTTGATTTGTTTGGTAGAAATGCTGAATAAGCTGCCTTACTATTGTGATTGCAGTAATATAAGCAATAAAGAAGCGTGAAAAAGCAAAATATTTGAGTTATAAAACCTAGAGCTTGGTTTGGTCTTCAGACACATCAGAAATTCTGTACGAATCAAAATTTAGGACAATAAATTGGACATTAAGTCAACAAAATCAAAATTCACAGGGACAGTCTTGCTGATAAGAGGAAGATCTGCATGTTATGCCTTTTTTTCCTAGCGAGTAGGGATGTGTGTAAACAGTTCCCTCAGTGTAGGTTTGCAGGGTGCACAACTAATGGCTGTCGCACATCAGCAGGATGGTGACAGCTGACAGGACTTTGCTGGGAGCCTGTCTTCTGCTTCTCCAAGGGAGAAGCACCACCTTCAACCTCAGCTTTTCTTCATCATTTCCTTTCAGGGATGTCTTTATCGCACTGGTGTTTTCTGCCTCATTCCCATATACAGCATACATTTCACAAAGGTATTATGCACAGGCTTAGGAGCTGTGCTGGAAGACCCTGCCTTATTTGACCATGTTTCCCTTCTACTTCAGGCAAGCATGGATAGTCCCTGGTTTGTGTACTAAGTTTACTCAACATCCACCCTAAAAAATATCTTGCCCTGTTTAGCTTTAGTATTCTTTGACTGGCAGTAACGGCGAATATCTGTATACTTCCAAATACAGCAGCATCTAATGCAACTTTTCTGGGGAAAAAAGAAAAAAGCACACAAGTGTTCTTGTTTCCTTGTAGAGAACAATATTGCCTTCAGTGCAGAGCTTGTACTTGCTTGCTTGCTTTCTGCTGACTTTTTTAGGATAAATTTTTATCATTAGAGATAAAGATTCTGAGAAATAAAAACTTGCTTAGTATAAACCGCATCTTTTGCAACTTGGGTAAAGAAGTGATTGAACAAGGTAGAGATCTGGTGTCAATTGAGAGAGCAATATAGATTCAAGAAGGGTCAAGAAATAGCAAAATGACCGACTGTTGCAGTGCAGGGCTCAACAAGATTCCACTGTAATTTTTGCTGCTTCAGTTAAACTGAAAATAAGTTTGCTGCAGAAATAATTTAAAAATGCAGATCCTAATAAATTTTGGATTTAAAACATTTTAAATCAGATTTTTTTAAAGTTGCAATAAAAATGTTTGCGTGTCTATAAGCAAAAATCATGTTAAATCTCCATTATTTTTTTCCTTTGCGCTTCTAGGGAGAATTCTGCAAAACAACAGAAGTCGCTACTGTGAGTGCTTAAAAGCTTTCTCTCTTCACGTTCTAAATATTTTCCCCTACAACTTAAATAATGTTGTGCAGGTATTACTTCATTTTTCTCTCTCTCTTTATTTTCCAATTTGTTGTTTCACCAATACCTCTTCAAAACTTCCTCTATGTTTTAAAACCTAATTTGGCATTAAAAGAAATGGAGCATTAAAAAAAAAATTGAAACATTTGGATATCATTCTGCATGGAGGAAAAAAGGGCAATAGCCAGGGTGGTATTACAAGTGCACTTCATTGCATTTGATGAAGTGAAAGAAAAGATATGAACCACATTCAGCATTCAAAAAAAGATTTAAAATTGTTGCAGAAACTACATTATTAATTGAAAGCATTGCACAGGAAGCATTCTGGGTTTGGATTTTTTGTTTATGAAAATAGGGGGTTTGTATCTTGTATAGTTTTTAGTCCTTCTTCTTAACCATTTCCAGCTTAAATGTCAGTTTCGGAAGATCTTTCTCTGAGAGCTTTTGCTTTTCTGACAGTTTTGTGTCTTGATAGTTCCTATTTTCAAATCTAAGAAAATTTATCTGATATCAGAGAGAGTCTAGTCTTTTACTGTTTTTTTTTTATTTACTGGTTCAGGAGATGGAGTGAAAGGATATACTGTTGCTGTAATTGCATGCACAGACTGATTACACGCCAGCTCGGTATCTAATTTATATACTCCTTTCTTACTAAATTAGTGTGAACAACTGCAGAAGCCTGCTAGGAATGTGCAAGTGGCTACATGTAAGTATTCTCATTTTTTACACAAACTTGGACCCATATTTTGAAAGTGTTTTCCAAAATGTAGAATGCTAAGGGGTGGAGGTGTACTAGCCCCAGTGCTGATCAGCATATCTCTAACACTTATGTAAGGGATAAGCAAGGTTCGTCCCATTGTTTTAGAAGAAGAAAAAAAATTACCAGGAAATTTGGACAATCCAGCATCTGTGCCCTCATTACCAACTGAGTGTTGCTTTTTATTCTTCAAGTGATATTTTGGATTAGAACAATCTTCTTTTCTCTTCTTTGCATGCCGACAACTGAAAGCTGCCTGGGCATTAGATTCCTAAACCTGCATCTGTCTTCGCTCAGGGAAGTTGCTTCTGTCCTAGCACATCACTAACTCACCCTATGATCCTGACAAAATCCTTTTTCTTTCCCTCACCTCAGTTTCCTCATTAGAAAACCATTAGGGCTCCATCTCTGCTATGCAAAGTGATTAAGGCTTAAATGGGGAAAGATTTCAATGTATTGATGCACCCTCATTTGAGCAATAACACACTTTTTGTCCTATAAAAAGAAGTGTAGTGTCATTTCAAATGGCTTAAGCTTTTTTGCCTTTCAGTGATATTTATCATGTTTTTGCATTCAGAAAGTGGTTGGAACAGCAGTAGGTAGATAACTCCACTTTACTTGTATGAAGGGTCCAATAATATATAAAATAGGACATCATCCCTTTAATTAGTACAATTGCAGATCACATTTAATATTATTTTTTGGACAGGAAATAATAGTGGGACCCTAGAGGGAAATTTTCTTTGATTGCCCTCCTCCATTACCCCAAAGATTGTTTGTTGTAACATTAATAGTGTGAGTAGGAAAGGTCTCCAAAGTACAGTTTACTGGCTCGCTCAATACAAGACTGCAACAGCTGCTGCTAAAATAAAACAAACATCAGCCATTATTAGCCATGCAATGGGAAGAGCTGCCATTAGCTGAAGAGGACAGTGAAACTCTGTTATACACAAGTGTCTGGACCATGGAAACTACCCTTGGCTGGGCCTAATCACTGGTCCTTTCTTGAAAGAGAAGAACTGGAAGTGTAGCACGGGAATACCTCTGCTGCCCTGCATGGTGGTACAGTGATGGCACGGCTGCTTGGCTCGCAGGGGTTTGTGATCCTCAGCACCCTGGGTGTTCCCGAGAAGGTAAGGCACCAGCTACAGGGTTACCAGGGAGGAAATGTGTTCAAGTGAATAAAGATGATAAGGGAATTAGTAATTATTTCTGTTGGGTGTTTATTTTTTGAGCACTGGGCTGTTCCCTGCTAGACTTCTTAAGGAGGAAAACAAAATTACCCTGTAAATACTTCCCTATCACCAAGAACTGTGAATACAGAAAACAACACATCAATGCTCATCAGCAAGGGCAAGACCTTTATGTCAATGTTCATTTGTGGAACAAATGTGCTGCGGTATCCTCCCTGGGGTTGTAAATATCCCCATTGTGCTCATGCAGGAAGGGCTGCTGCCCGAGGTGGCTGGGCAGCCTTAATGGAAAACCTGGATTTGTGTAAATAGAGCCAACCCGTTCCTTCCTCCTTGCCAATCACACTTTTTCAGAAAACCCAAACACTGTCTAAGTATCATCATAGTAGAGACAGTAAGGCTGATCACCTGGCTCTTTTTATGGTGCTCCTTTTCTCCATGAAGAGATGTCTTGGCAGTGCTGCAGGTGTCTATCACAGCCATGCTTTCTCTAGAACAACTGGGAAGTACATACAGAAGCCAAAGGGCAGCAATCCCACCCAAGCTCACCTCTGCCACCACAGGGCCTGAGCACACCAGCAGTCACTGTGCGGCAAGCTGGGATATGAACCCGCAGTGCATCAGCGGTGTCTGTGCTGCCGCTCAGCGGAGCCGGCTTACCAAAGGAGGCACAGACCCCTTACTAAATGCCACGTACCTTGGAGCAAGTGCATGTGACTTGCAGTCACTGTGGCAGATTTGTGGTTCTCTGCCATCTCTCTGTGGGCAGATCATAAGGTACCTGTTTTATTTTCCTGCTAAGCTGCTTTAACTCAGGTTGTTGTGGGACTGTGAAGCTCTTGTATTTATCAGCATTAAATAAGAAGCAATACGCTCTTGGCTGCGCCATGAAGAGCTTTCCTTTCCTGGGAAGTAAATATGCAGTAACTCTCTCTTACAGTTTTATTGAGGGTTATCAAGTGTTTATTCAAAAGGCATTTCCGTGCATTCAATGTTCTAATTGGGCAGCGAGCAGTAATGTTCTCTCCGGACAGACTATTATTGCTGTGGTAAAATTTGCTCTGTTTAGTCAATAGACTGTCCATGATGCTAATTTGCTGGGTGGAGAGAGGAAGCAGGACTGTATTGGCCTATGGTTTCTAATAAATGGGGTTTGAACTATGTCACTTATAGAATCGGCTTCCCCAGAACACATGGAGCGTGTCCTGTGCTGTCTCGAAAAGCACTGTAAGATGAGAAAATTTGTATAGAGACACATCTCCTCCTTTGAAGAACTCTTAGGTTGCACCTGCACGATGTGCAAGGAGCCACGCTTGTGCCCTTCTTGCACGGCATGGCTGAATTTCAGCCCAGACCTTTACTCGTCAAACAAGCACTACAGAGGAGCCCAGTGCTGAAGCTGGCTCCTGCTGCTTGCTGGCCCCACATAGTGTGAGTGTGCTCCATTGCTGTCGTGCAAGGAGTGTTTAAAGATGGTCTTCATAGTCTGGACTCAAAAGGGAAACTGTTAATTAACAAGGTGGTTTGGAATGAAATCCCTTTCTAGGGACATCTGGAAACCTGGAATGGGCGCTGGGAGGAAGTGTGTGTGTGTGGGTGAGCTTGGATGTTGGCCTGGTTTATTTGGAGAAAATAAGTTAATTTTGCAGTTGGTCTGACTCTTTTTTTAGCTACTTATTTTTGGGATGAAGAAGTGAGAAATGAGGTGGTCAAAAAAAGGGAATGGAAGAGGAGTCACCCAAACTTGCCATGTAGCAGCGAATTATTTCGGACAAAGTAAAAGCAGGATCACATTTGGGTGAGGTGTGACCTATGTGTGGCTGTGCCCCTGCTCGTGTCTGCTGGGCTTATGCATCTCTCCTGCCATCAGAGCCTTCCCCCTGCACAGGATGAGCTCCTGCTCCTTCCTCAGAGGGAGGCAGGGGAGGAGGAGGGGTGGTTTAGCCATGCTGATCCAATGTGCACCTGGACAGCTGGTACTTCTCACAGTGCCTTCATTTTAAAGCTATCCATCATGCTCAGGGGATCACATCCAGGCCCTGAATTGCAGAACTGGCACCTTGGGAAGTGTTCAGCTGTGAAAACTGACTTGGCAAGACAGCTTTGCCACATGAAAAAAAAATTCTTTGACTTTCTTTTTTTTAAAAGGCCAGGTAAATGGAAGAGGCTGAACCGACTCACAGCATTTTTGGAGGATATATGGCTCTCCTATGCCCTGCTGTTGGATGGGTACAGGCAAACCTGGCCCAGGTGAAGAGATTTGGTACAGATGGGAATGGGCAGGCTGTTGGACCTGCAAACTGTCATGTCTTTAGAGTTGGCCTCCAGTGTCGTGTTGAACTTCAGTCTCCCAGTGGTGTGTGCGTCAACACCAGAATGGATCAGTGAAAAGAAATGCAGGCTTTTAGGTCAGAGTTGCAAACTTTTGGGCTGAGGTTTTGATTATTATGGGATACTACAGTGCTCTTAGTTGAGAAGTTTGGGCTGGTGTGATATTGGACACAATAGGCCTAACTTCTAAGGTGTCTGAACATAGTTATTTGGGATCTGTACTGCTGTTCAGGTGAGGACGTCTTTTTGAGGTACCAGCTGACCTCAACCTGATGATCTTGAAGTGAAATGAGGTTATACCAAGGACGAGTTGATGAATTTTCCTTGGTTTTATTCATGGTACTTTAGATTTTATTGGTTTAGTAATCTGCAGGAGGAGTGGATTGCATGGATACAATAGGAGGCTTAATTAGTGTGCAAAGTGCTTTGAGATCTTCGATGAAAGGTGAAATAGATGCAGAGAGTTATCTTTCACCCTCCTCAGAGGCCGTATTTCAGCAAGTGACCCCTAAAATATAATATTAATTCTGCAAAGCGCTTGGGAGTTCTTCTGAATCAAAGGTGCTATGCAAATATATTTTCACTTTCCTTTACCAGTCCCTTTGAGCCATCCAGTCCACCATTAGTGGTGATTCTCATTTAATCAGAATTCAGCCTTCAAATTTTCTGCAAGTCCATAGATAAATAAAGCAGCAGCCGTAGTTGATCATTTATTTATAAATCTATTTATAATCTATGTTTTGCATATTAATCAAAACCACTCCATGTGGCAATTCCTGATTAAGAACCATTTTTTTGTCTCGTCTCTCTTGCCCCTAGACAATATGCAAAGAATTAGATTAGAAATAGTTTTTATAAATAAATTATGATAAACTCCTGCTTTATTTATACACTCAAAGGTGCCACTTTTCCAAACACTATTTCTCCCTCCTTCTCCTCGTACTTCCATCTTCCTGCCATGTGGTAAGCTACATCAGTTGTGGCACTCAGAGTGCCCCTTTAAATGGGAAATCCTTGATTTTTAGGTGGAAAAACACTAATTCCCACCTCAGGTGAGACAGCCCGAGGCCTGACCCAAGGCAGCATCGTCAGAAGGAGCTGCAGAGTTCAAGGTACTTCTTGTGCACACAAAAACTAGAGGGTTTTTTTTTCAGGAAACATCTTGCAAAGTTTGGGTCTATAGAGTATGATGGGTAGTCAGGAGACAGGAGAAGCGCTAGAAGCAAGAGAATAGGGAAAAGCAGTTCTGAAATAGCAGCAGCTCTCTGAACCACCTCCTGTAGAAAAGGACTAAATGAAAATTGTTTTGCTAAGGTTTGTTGGATGAAGAAGAGAGTTTCAGAAAGCAGCTAGCTGAGGTAGCTAATGTAGCTAGCAGGTAGCTAAGGTCTTGATGATGGGAAGCCCTGCAACTGGGCAGCAGCTGCTAGGTCGCAGGACAGATTTTGGGCCATACTAAGAAATGCTAACGGCATGCACTCCCTTTAGCTTCAGTGGTAAAAGGGCTCCGAGCCAGACAGTGAGGGTCTATGCATCTGAGACTTGCCATATTGTGTGAAGCTTTTCTCCCTGATCTACTGTGACACCTTACCAAATGTAACATGGGGTCCACAGGGCTGAGCTTTGGGCCCCCATTGCCCGGGCATCCTGGGTCTCATTCAGGTCTAGCCCCAGCACCTGCAGGCTCCTCCTCTCCCTGGCTTTCCCTGAAGCAGGTTGCAAACGAATGTAAATCAAGCTGCCTGCATTTTGTCAGCGTGCCCAGCTCCGCAGTCCCGGTGCTGTTGCCATTTTGTGAGGATGCGGCTGTTGGCATGAATGTGTTGGGCTTCAGCTGTGTGACACAGGGCCAGGCTGGATCTGGCTGGGCAAACTGTGATGCAGCCGGTGCGAGGCTGCCCGGTGACAGGGCTGTTTGGAAGCTGCCTTGCACCCTTCGGGAGCAAGTATCCATTGAGATCAGTGTCTAGTTACAGTTTGTGTATCTAGCTAAATGAAGCCTTGATATAGTATAGTTAATTGTATCAGCAAAATAGTCATAATCTGTAAATGTGTTCCTACTGGCTCCTGTGTATGGTCTGTTACACTGTATGTATTTGAGAAATAGCAACCTACAGTACGTTATTGTGGAATATAATTAAACACTGATAGTATCACATGTGCTGCATATTTGAATTGGCCTTGGTGGGACTATTCAAATGTTTAAATAGTTTTAATATAATCTAGGGGTTTTGGTTATGTGCATATTACCTGTTGTGTAAGCATTTTAGACTGTTATGGAATACAAACGCAGCATTGCAACCAGTTGGCAAGAATTGAGAGAAATTATCAGATAGCGTTAGGTCCTGGGTCGTGTGTATTTGTGGTTCAAATCATGATTCTAGCCTTAAGGGTTGAACGGAAAAGGTTTAAAATAAAACCTAAATACATTCTAAGGACAGGAAGAAAAAGAAACAAAGGGAAAAAAATCCCCGAATTTCTTAGGTCATGATGAAGGAGGTCAGGAATTAGGGTATGACGAGGGCTGGGAGACTTGGTTTCCCTTCCCATTCCTGCCACATACTTTCTGTGTGAGTTTGAACAAGACAATTTTTTTTTGTCTCTGTAAATTGGGAATAATAACTTCCTATGTTGTGGCAACATAAGAAAAATAAATACTGCAGCAACAACCATAGTTATTTAAGAGAAAGTTTTGGATACAAACAGATGATTCTGAAGGTCTTTACCATGCACCTGAGATCTTTTCATTCAGAAATGAAATGTGGCAGCTTCTGGGGTGGGACGTGGCATGCCCCAGATTTAGAGCTGTCAGTATAGAGTAAATGTTTCCTAGGGGTTCTGGAGTTTCTGTTACTGCACACTAAAGAATTTCTATGTGAATGCCTGAGGAAACTGAACTTGTAAACACAGAGTTTGGAGTTGAGTATTTTATTTCTGTTTTGTTGGCTGTTTTGTACAGGTACGTGTTCAGAAGTGGAGGCAATATTGTATTAGCCAGTCAGAATTTAACAGATCTCTAACGCAGAGCAACAAATGTTTACTGAGTGCCATTCTTCAACCAATCTAGAATTCATACATGCAAAATACTGTACTAGAATAATGTTGAGGAGCAAGTTTAGGCTAAGAATGTTGTTGGTAATTATTTGTTCAGCCAACTGCTGAACTTTAATTTAAACAAGGGCTGATTTAGAAGTGCAGTTCAGGCTTTCCACTCATTAGTGCTCTGTTCCTCTGGCTCTCGGCTTGCAGTTTTACACTGTCCTATGTGTAGAACTATGGCATTAGCCCTTGAATACCTGATGTTGTGTATGGCACAGTGGATAGGGCCAGGAATGTATGCCCTGCTGTGCTTTATCTTGCTTAATGAATACTGTTCCTTCAATAACTTTATTGCCCTCTGTGTGTTCCAGGTTCCTTAATTACTTTATGCTTGGCAGACAGGATCCTTTTATTTCTTTATTTTTGTTAAGTATTACCAGATTCTCCAAGCATCACTATCCACAGGCAGAATGTCATAATAATTGAATCACAAACAAGCTATATGAAAAAAAGACAAAAGGGACAAATTTAAAGTCAGCTCTTCTTTCATCATCAAAAAGAAAAAAAAAATAGAAATGGAGGCTCCACTATATTTTTCTATTACCCTTAGAAGAAGGACATGAGACATCCACATGTGCCAACTGTGTACACAAAGTCTGTGGGCCAAGACAAAAGGCCTAACCTGGAGGCTAAATCAAGACCTGGTGCAAGACTAAACTGCTCAGTTGTAATTATGGCCTTTGGCAGTAAGATTTCTGTTGAATTATCCTCTCTTTGTGAGGATGTTAGACTCTCCCTTGCTCTGCCTGTGTTATTATAAATGACTTGATGAACTCAGTTCTCTTCTTGTATGTTTTAATTTCTTTCGTATTTGCAGCCACATGTTAAGTCAGTGGCTGTGATCCCTATATCATCAACCTGTGTTTTTTCTTTTCCTTTTCAGTAACATCAAGGCAAAGAGAGTCTTGGTTTTTTCTGAGCTTTTTTTCTTCCCCTTCACTTGCATAAAACCTTTGTGTTTTAAAATAAAAAAAGTAAGCTTTCTCCCCTTTCTTAGTTACTAAGACAAGGTTGAAAACATGATTCACTGTATCCCAACAGGGTTAAAATGTAAAGGCAAATTCAAGCTGTGAAACATGAGTTTGATTGTTCATTTGTAGACTTTGTCTCTCATGATCTCTGAATCCTTGCTTATTCATACTGATTTTCTCCACCTCTTCTATTGACTAGCCAAAAATACCCTTTGTATTCTCTGTTCTGAGATTAAAAATATAATAAAAAAGCAACTTTATACTGGATATTCAAAAGTTGGGTTTAGATAAGGGTCAGCGTTCAGAGATTTTACTCCAAGGATTTCCTCTCTACAAACTTGGTAGAAAAACCTAGGAGAACAAGCTTTCCTTTAAAACTAGTTTTATCTCCTGAATTTTTATCAGACTGACAGGTGTCATTCTTTGTTGTTCTGGCATTTCAGATCGACTACATAGCTAATAATTTCTCCCCCACCCACCAAGACTGAGCACAGGTTGACTTTACTATGTGTGTGATTGCTTGAAATTTTTTTAAGTTCCTCAAAATAAGAATTATATTTTTCTCAACCAAAGACCCATCTCCTTGTACATTGTACCTAACATTGACTAAATACAGCCAGAATCAGTGAACTGTACTGAGGTTTGTATGCAGAAGGTCAAGACCTTGGAGACTAAACCGGTTTCAGTACTTGCATCATGCTAGTTAACAACTCTACTGCTGTGGCTTGTCACTCCTGAGCTTTTGTCCTCTGACCTGTCTACCTTGTTAACTGTCTTTTCTATTTCTAATTTCTGTGGAGGAAGAAGAGAAGCTTGGAAATGGTGTGTGGGAGTCAATCTGAAAATCCTGTTTAGGTACTTCCTCAAGGGTTTTAAGGAGTGTAAAAAAACCCCCCTCAACCAAACAAAAAACCCCTTAGTAAATGCCTTGGAGATGTCATCTGAAGATAATGCAAAACAGGCGAGAACATCGAAAGTGGTGGGAAATAGAAGGAAAGAGAACAAGATGTGCCCTTGTGTGAGAATGCAGCAATTTAACTCTGGAACATGTGAGTCTTCCACTGAATTAGGATGCTGTGATTTCAGGGGGACTTCCCTTTGAAGTGATGATGATTTATTGCCATGCTTCATCTGATAATTGGCAAATGGAGAAAACCAGGTGCAGGGCCAGAGAGGGAGTAAAATTCCTGTTCATCAGGGTACCTCTGACCTTCACAGTAAAACAGAAGAGGCCTTATCCTGTGCTGCCTTCTGCAGAAGTCAGGAGCTGGCTTTGAGCAACTCTCCAGAGGCTGTGGACATGTGGAGAGGCAGCCTTCCATCAGCCACTTGGGGAGCCCAAGGTCCCTGACTTGCCCTCTGGTGTCCTACAGCAACCTGTCCTGCATGGAGGCAGTACTCCTGGCATATAGATCCTATACTGTGTGTCTGGAAACAAAATGCTGGAAACAGCTATAGTCCTTTTTAATGATCTTCTCTGAATCACTACTGGGTCAAAACTCCAGCCTTGGGGAAGTGACCCAACAGTTCCGGTATTCATGCAGGACTTCTCACAGCGCTACATGGTTAGAGCTTCAATGGGTAGGCAGGTTTGTGTGCCCACTGCCAGCAACCATTTGCCTACTGGAAGCAATGCACTCTCTGGGGGACAGAAGTGGGAAAGGTGCATTTTTCTTTCTGTCAGCCTTGTAGCTAAGCCCACCTTTGGGTTAAACAATTAGCGATTCTGGATTTAAGCAAAGATATGGCTTACAAATGGTGACTGAAATTTCAGCTGCTTGTAGTTGTCTCCAACAGCTTTTGTCATGTTGTTGTGCAGTCATACAGGGCTGACCAGTGCACAGGAAATTCTTCCAAATGCTACTTTTTGGGTGTAAAGGGATACCTGGAAGATTGGTGCCTGGTAACACAGGTGTACAACATAGATGAGATGACCCCAAGGAGCGGATATCTCAGCGATCTTTGCAGAACTATTTGCTTTTCTGGTATGTCATGACTAGGATCCAGTTCTCAGAGTTGGTCACCTGAATCAAGTCAGAATGAGTCCATTTCAGATAGAAATGACATGTCTAATTTCTAATCTACCCATACCACAACAGACATCTGAGAAAATGGAAGACAGCAAGACATGTTTTGAGGAAAACCCCATCAGCTGAAATATATATAAAATATATATATATATAAATATATATAAAAATATATAAAATTAACCTTTTATAAAGGTTAATGCTTTTTTATAGCATTAACCTTTCTGTTATTTCTGGCGGAAACAAAAAAAAAAACCAGAGGACCTATTCTGCCTGGAACAAAGCCAGTCTGGGCTGAATTCATGGCCATTCAGCTATGCTTGTCTCTGAGGCTGAGGAGGTGCTGGGAAAGTGTGCAGAAGGCCCAGGGACCTTGATTTTTGCATCATTTTTAGGAGGCTGCCCCTTGGACACAGGCAGAGGTAAACTCAATTGAAAGCTATTACAGGTGTGGGGTTTTTTTAAGCTGAGATCAGAGATTCTTGCAGTGAAAAAGAAAAGCAATCCAACAAGCTGCCTGCTGCTTACTGCCAACAGTTCCTGATTACTTCAGCTAATTTCAGGGCCTGGAAACGTTGTTGACAATGTGATTTCTGAAACATGGGAAGTGTTATTTGGTTGTGCAATCTGTACCATATCTGTGTCAGGAGTTTCACTGCTGTCACTTGCAGCAACTTTCACCGCTCTATCATCATCTCCCAGAACTAATTACCTTAAACTGATGAAAGTAGATATTTAAAAGTAAAATGCTTTCACTTATTTGCTTTTCAGGTTGTTTATGAAGTTGTTTTAGCATGCTCTGTTGAGCTGTATGCTTACCTGCATCAGAGAATGGAACAGAGCTGTAGTAAGGCATTTTGGAGGCTGGTGCCAGCTGAGGGAAGAATTAAGTAGGCAGCAAAATGTATGGCCCACATTGCCTCTGCCTTGCTCTGTTTCACACAGCTCTCTGCTGTCTTTGCATCTCCCTTCTGTCTGCTCCCCACAACCTGCTGAAAGCCACATCCCCTCTGGTCTCTGCTCCTCCTTCCTGGCTGGCCACAGCACCCCTCGCTAATCCCCTTTCCCATATATAAGTTGTGTCATCCCCCCCCCAACTTGGAAATAATGTCAGTCTGCATCTATGCTTGTCTTTGACATCCAAATGGAATACTGCTACAGAGCATCTCTGTTTTTAAGAGCAAATTCATAAAATAGTCTCTGGTCTTACTTTAGCATCTCCTAGTGTTGCATTTCCATGACTCTAATGAGTGCTGTAGTTTACAAGCCCTAGTGTAGGCCTAAGAACCTGGAGGATGCCTGTATTACTAAGGGGTGAAGAAAATCCTTGAGTTTTAGAGCCTTCTACATGACGAACTGCAGTTTGGGGTGGGGAATGCTAGCATCTAATTTCAGGAAAAAAAAAAGTGTAATAATTTTGGTAAGAGTCTTATTAGCAAGCATGTATGCCATTTTGCATGCGTACTTGGCATATACTTCTTGCCGGGCCAGTCCTTAGGTTGGGCTGACAGTGTTGCTCACTAAAGCAAGTTCTGTAGCACCTGGAGCTTCCTTGCTACAGAACTTGCATGTTTGGGTTTCTTGTGTCTCACCTTCTGAAGAAAAGCTATGGAATATTAAGTTAAGAAGCTTGTGCCCCATGATCAATTTTGTTTCAGTGATTTATTTTTTGTTAGAATGATGCACAAGGCTCAGCATTCTTCTCTTTCACTTGAGTTTGAATACTAGGGAAAAGCATCATTTCTTCCTCCTCACCTAGTTGAAATTACTGTGTTTTATTAACAACCTTAAAACTATTTTGATTTAATACTGAGATATTTCTAATTGCTAATGACAGTTTTATGAAAGATGAAACTAAAACATAGGCTTAGTGCATTTATTACTATCTCAGTTGACCAGTGATAATAGTAATTAAAGTGAAAAACTAGTTTAACTCATACAAGACCTTTTCTAAGTAGTCACCAACGGACTACTGGTGTTTACTACCCATTCAGAACTGCTAGCTTAACAGTGGCCACATCATCTCTGTCTGGCATCAGGCAATAATTTCCTGCTGTCCTGGGCTTGTCTCTTTTCCTCTGTGTCATCAGTACAAATTTTCACCCTCTCCTCTCCTTTTTCATATCAGCTTCTTGCACTCTGACACCTGTGATAAGTATCCACTCAGCCAGTGCTTTAAAAGCCACCCTTGGTATCAAAACAAATTTTACATGTGGAAAACAGATCTCTGAGTTATCTTACAAAAGGAATCTGCTGGCTGGCTTTTGTCTTCCTTTTCTTTCTTTTTTTTTTTTTTTTTTTTTTTTTTTTTTTTGTTTTTTNNNNTTTTTTTGGTGTTAATGGATCACTTAGAAAATAAGTGGCACTTTTAGTGTCCATTAAGTCTCATTTAACTAATGCTAAATTGCACTTGAGAACCTATGGACACACTTGCAAGAAGCATGCTAATACAAGATGAATTCATTGGAAGTGGGACTATTAATTCCAATGTTAAATGAATTCATAATCATCGGAAATCTAAAATAAAGGCTTACCAAAAAATACTTGGTAGCATGTTAAGTATCCATTAATGCAATGGAATGACACTCAGACTTTTACAAATAAAAATGAAATCCCACAAAGGAGGGTGGCACAAGGTATTTCTGAACAGGAGAGCATTCATAATATAAAACATGGAAATTCATCCCCTACCTATGACCTTCAGTGTGTATAGGGGGAAGAAATTAATACAACACTTCCCTGATAACAGGCTTTTATAAATACTATAAATCACATTAGAAGTTTCCTTTGAATTTCAGGATTTCCCTTTCTCCTTTAAGAGAAAAAGGCTTCTTTTTTTCTCCTTTTTTCAAAGACTGCAATTGCAAAGAACCCAGATCTGAGTGGAACAGGGGTCAGAAATTACCCACTGGCTTTTGGAGTTCCTGGTGCCGTCACTACCTCCTGGGGTCCTCACTCAGAGCAGGTGCTCTTGCTCTTTGCTCCACGTCACTATAGTTTTGCTTTGGTGCCCCATGTGGCGAGGAACTCGGCTTGCCAGCTCTGCTCTTCAAGAGCCATGGCCCTTGCTGCAGCTGAACCTTTTGCTGTCCTTTACAGGACACTTGTCCCCATTATCCCAGCCTACCACTTACCTAAGTAAAGTGTTCAAAAAACCCAGTATGGCAAAACAAATAGCAAATAGCATTTAAAAAGTTTTGCAGACGTGGTAACTCCTGCTGGTTGCAATAGGCAGATGATTATTTTATTCTTGTTTCTGTATTTCTGTCAGGTCCAGCTGAGACATTATATATAAATACAGAGAGAGTCCCTGCCCTACAGGGCTTGCAAACTACCAGAAACTGGTAAAACAGATGTTCCAAGAGATGGAGAGCTTGTTCAGTGGCACATGGCGCAATCAGAGCTCTCCTCATCTCCTAAATACCCCAATGTATGGAGGCAAAGACATCCCGTGGCTCTGTGCTGCATCTTTTTGCTATCAGACCTTCTTCTGACCCTGAACAACTTCTGTTCTTTGAGGGCTCTTTTTTTCTTCTCTTTTTCTGTTGTTGCTTATATTTTCCCCTCACATTAATTATACAGATGTACTGGGGGCCATGTGCTTTGCCACATCACAAAGGAAACCACAGGACTTCAGATCAGAAGAGCTGCCAGATGTACTTGCCTGGCAGAATACCGCAAGGGTCACGGCTCAGGCTGCCAGACTGGGCTGGCTGCCTCGGCAAAACAGGATGGGGACGTCACCTGTTTCCAGAAAAAGGGACCACAGAAGAGAGAAGCTCAGTGTAAACACATAGCAACATTTGGGGATGATTTTGTTAGTGTTTGGGTCTTTTTTTTTTTTT
>VZTL01032484.1:52088-62842 GCA_013400535.1 Scopus umbretta
CATGGTGTTGTTGGGTTGATGGTTGGACTAGATGATCTCAGAGGTCTTTCCAAACTTAATGATTCTATATTCTCACTGTGGTCGCTGTCAGTGTGAACACCATTGCTTTGTTCTACTATGGGAATACAAGATGAAAACCTGCTGTTTACAGCAATGCCGTGAGTTGTTGTGGCTAAATGCAACATGAGAAGTTAGCAGAGCTATAGTGTTTCTTACTTTCAATAAAATCCAGGGAAGTTCAGTCAGTTTAAAGTAAGTATAGAACAGCACTGATGCTGGGCAATTTATATGTCTTTCAAGTGTTGTAGCAACAGTAGTGATGAAATGTGTGTAAAAGGAAGGCAATTATTCTTACTTTCTAAAGGGAAATATTGAGGGGAAAAATTTGGAAATGCTAAGTTATATTCTTAAATGATCACAAAAAGCTGTAGTGGCATAATGTCTAAACTATTTTTTTTTTTTAATAGGCCAAAGAAACTAGATTTCTGGTCTTGTGCTTAGTGCATTGGAATAAAATGTTGATCTTGTACATCTAGGTTACAGTTTACAATAGGACCTCAGACCATTTTCTAGGAGGAGGAACAGCATAAAAGCAGTGTCAGCACACTCCTAACTGAGCTGGCTGTCTTGCTGCCAGGGGCTAGTCTGCATGCTGCTACACAAAGCCGTGGGGACATCTAACCTGGTGTATCTTAAATATGGTACTCCATTAGACCATTTAAACATTCATTTATGAGTCTAAGACTCACCAGAAGAGCAGCTGTATTTAATTCCTGTCTGAATTGGATCAGAAAACATTTAAATGAAGTACCTGGCAGGACATACCAACCAGACTGCAACCTGCCTCCTGTGGAGACTCAGGCCACTCACTCAGCCTGGTTTGGTTATGTAGGAAAAGTGTTGTGCAAAAAGCTGAAATGTGAACTTGAAGTGGAATCTAATTACCCATGTTGCAGTCGTAAGTCACTTGTTTACATCCAGCTTTATGTCTATTACTGAACATGCAGCTTTCAACCTTGCTGACAATACATTCAACTTGTAAGACATGGATGTGAACCAAATATTAAAACTTCAGGGACTGTCAATAAATCTTATTTTGCATTACTTCCATTTTGCTAATTACAGATACTATTCAGAGACTCTGGGAGGAGCCACAGGATTGTATGAGCATACATTAAATAAGCAAGCAGTGAACGCACTAATTCTCAAAAGCAGGATAATTCATAATTTAGGATAGTCTGCTAGGATTCTTCTCTCAGGTGTTAATTCATTTTGCCCTTGTTTACTGGGAGTGTTGCTGGAAAGTGCCGATAGTTCTGTCCTGGCTGGAGAGAGACCAATGACCAAGATCTAATTGCAAGAATACCTGGATGCAGGCTGAATGGCTGCATAGGAGGTGAGCCTGTATAAGGAATAATTTTCTTTAGAAGTGTTTTGCCCTGAATAACTCATACTTTGTTTTAATGATAACTGTCTTGTCACTACTGATACCAGCCTTCAAAGAAACAGAACTTTCAACTACTCCAGTTTTTGTCATCTGTTAACTTTATTGACAGGAAGTTTCATTACCACCTTGGTCTTTTACAGAACACTGAACAGGGTTGGACTGAAAACCAATCTCAGTGCAACTTCTATACTCGCTGGTAGCTCTCCATTAACAGCTACAGTTTGAGGTCAGTCAGTGAAATACTCATTTAATCCATTTGTTGACTAGAATATGGAGCTTTAAGTAAGAATTTAGGTACAGTTGAGTCAGAAATCTTGGAGAAGTCCAAGTCCACTTTATTATCACAGCTGCCTCTATCAATCAGACTTGTAATCCTGCCAAAAAAAAGATAAGTATGGTTTGCTTAAACTGATTTTCCATGAAACACCACAATTGTAGTTCTAGTCTGCAATTTTTTGTTGATAGTTTATGAACAAATCTTTTATTATTTTGCCAATTATTAAGACTAGGCTAGCTCGTCCACAGTTCTCTGGAGTCACCCCTAACTTTTCAAATTGAAATTATGTTGGCAATCCCACAACTTTTGGCATTTATGAGGTTGTTTGCTGTGGCATATAAAAAAGTTAACAGTCCCCTAGTTCCTTTAAAACTCTTTGGTCTCTGTCATCTTGACCTGTTGATTTGATTTTTGTTTTTCTGGGTTTTTTTTACCTTTGGCAGACAGACAAAGATAATGCAGGCAACTTAGTTGCTTGATGATAAATCATCTGATCAAACTAAGTAGAGCCACAACTCTTCGTTAAACTCTCTAATCTAGCTATAGTGTGTACGGAATGCATATATACATTGGTGTCTTTTGTTCCCAATATGGATGAAAAGTGCTTGTGAAACTTCCCTGTCTTTTCAGCATCTTCATGTATAGTTTTACTGCCTGCATTTAGCAATGAATGTATGCTTGCATGTAGGGGTTTTGGTGTTTTTTTAATACCTTAGTTATTGTCTTTTGATATTCTGTTTATTCCATTAGTCTCCTCTTATCAGTTTTTTTAACTGTTTAATATTGCTTTTCTATCTTTTAAACAGGAATATTTTTTGGCCAGAATATCATTCTTTTTTTTTGTGTAGTCATGGCTTTTTCAGCATCCACTAGAAAGTCCCTGGACAATTTACAATTTTTAAGGATGCTTTCATCATTAAACTTGATGCTCCTGGTCAGTTATTAGTCCAAGACTTTTAGGCATAGGGAATAGGTCTTTTTAAAGACTGTAGTGTGAGAGGTGTGAAAAAAATACAAAATATACTTGTTACATTAATGACTGTTTGAATTCTCCTGGCTTTAATCTTGCAGACCTCTCAACAATGTTGGTAAGTTCCCCTACTTGTAAAGCTCCTGTTGGTTTTAAGACACTTCTGTCTGTGCAAGTATATTTGAAGGATCTGCCTCTAACAAAGAACCTGTGTCAAAGGAAAGGTTTAACGTGAAAGTAATGTGATCAAGCACTAAGTTGCCTTCACCAACAATTAAGTGTAACAGCACCTAATGGCAGGCTAGGAAGGATCAGCCTGAGGGCAATTTCTACCACTGCTTCTCTGCGGCATCTCTGTCTAACTTAATAAACTTTTCATGCACAAAGTTTCAATTAAAGGGAACGTGCTTTGTATTTAAAATCAAATCAGGCATGTGCTCTCAATAGTCATGCGGTAGCAGAGATGATATGGTAAGAGCGCTCTGCCTCTGTTACAAGGCCAGTTAGAAAGGACTGCTGACATGCAGCTCTCCCCAGCACATACAGCACCACAGCAAAAGATCCTGGTGAAAACCATGCCTAATGCAGCAAAAGGGCCAGGGTGGATTTGAATCACACCGAGCAAGGTTGACTGACAGCTGCCTCGCAGTACCTTCTCTTCAGTGCCTCAGACGAAATGTTTCTGCCTGAAACCCCAGTGTTTCTTTCAGAGTGAGAAGGAAGAGAGAGCGTGTTAATTATGTGAACGTTTTGGAAAAGAAGAAAATGACAGCCCTTAGTTTCACTGGCATTCCCAGGGCTAATATTGAGACACATATTGTTATTGTAAAGGTGAGGGGATTTTCATTCCCTTTAACAGCAGAGGCCTAACTTGCTTTCTGTTTTGTGGCTTGTGGTTTGTTTTTTTTTTGTTTTTAAGCAGCATTCTCTCATTGCCTTTCCCCCCACTGCTCAAGTCTGAATCCCCTGTGGGTGTTGCTCTGCTTCAACTGCTCTGAGGCACAGCAGAAATGTATCCACTTGAGATGTCTCTTTGTTTTCTTATTGTAGTCTCTCACCCAAACTCTAATTGCTCTAGGAACACTAATGAGCATGTCATCAGACCTCCCTGTGATAGTGGCAAATGTTATATTCATTTTATAGACAGGGAATATATCTGAACAGGCTCACACTGATTTCATCAGTGGAACCAGGAACAACTTTCATTTTCACTGTTTTTTAAAACAGGGCCTTTCTTACAGGGTCATCCTTTGCTTACTTTTATAATAAACGCATTTTCAAGAAAATGGCATGCTGTACAGCTTCCAACAAGTTCAGGTATAGTAGAATTTGGAAACCGGGATGCTGTCATGGTGACTGTGGGCATGAAGTCAAATGGTGGCCAGCCAAAGTAGCGCAAGGGTGCAGAGGGATGAGTGGGGAGGTAGACCCACTGGATCCTTTCCTTATCACAAAAAACCCCCACCCAAACAAACAAACAAAAAAAACCCCCAAAACCCCACCTGGTTGAGCAAAAAAGCATCAAGTGCATTTTGGAGATACCTGACTGAGAGATGAATAGCAATAAATGGGACTATTTGGGTTGCAGATGGCTAATCTGAGCTGAAGCAGTTTGTGCTGAAGCTTCTGCAGGATAGATTCCCTGTTTTGGAGAGGTTCTGTTGCCAGGTGCTCTGCTCCAACACCCAGACCAAAGGCAAAGAGAATGCTTTTCATACTTTTTCATGCTTTTATGCTTTTTTATTTGGCAGTGTTTCTACCTATGACCGTATTTGGAATGCAGGCTTTTTTTGTGTCCTAAGTTACTAGCAGAGTTCTTCTACAGACACATTATAGATGCTTACCAGCTTTTTGGGGCAGTGTGGACCACCAAATATTGCAATACTGGAACTTATAATGGACTCCCATCTTAATTGTTGTTTAAAAACTCCACAATAAAAAAAAAAAAATGTACAAGTGTACCAATACCTTTGTCTAAGCTAAGGTATTAGTACCGTAGTCATCAGTTGCATCCCTGAATGTGTATGAAGGCTAGTTCTTCAGTACTGGGACCTCTTAAGCCATAGAAGCTGCTTCCCCAGGTTGGGAGTAAGGGACTAGGCAGAAGGTTGTTGTGTAGCCACAGTCGAAGACTTTGAGGAGTTTGTTATATTGGAGTCTCTTTGCGTGTACGTGTGAACAGGAGCTGAGCAGATGTAAATTTGCAGATTTACCCATTCTCAGCAATGCCTAACTGGGAGAAGATGCCCTCTGTAGCCTCCTCAGTTTCTTCTTGTAATCTTTTGAAAACTTGCAAATAGAAAGACATTATGCTAACTGTTAAAAAGAAATTATGCTAACTGTTAATGTGTACTTGCTCACATGAATCCCTCAGCAGACAAACTATTGTCATGTTTTTGACAGCAATATCATTAGCAGCAACAGTATAAATGTGTGGGCTTTCTTGTTTTTCCTTTTCCATGTTTTTCCACCAACCTGCAGACTGGCTGGTCACCCACTCTGTACGCTTCGATCCTGTAACTCTGGGATATGCAAAGAGTTCAAACCCAGAGTTCAGCTCCATTATTTCTGAGGGTTGTATCTGTGTTGCTCCTTACCAAAAACCTTCAAGATTTTTTGGAAGGACTCCTCTTGACTGAAGGCCTCAAGAGCCCAATCTTCAAGATGATTCCGTATGGAAGTCCTTCAGCATTCCAGGAAAGACTTCTTACAAATGTCCTGTCATCACTTCAGATTCAGTTCTGACAAGAAGCCACAAGGGTCCCATTCATAAAAGCCTTGCACATCATATTATATGCCCACAGTTACTGTAGACATTTCTGGACTGCAATAAACTTGTGTGACAGAGACTATTCTTTCTTTTTACAGGTGACATCTTCAAATTGCTGGGTCCTATTCGCCATTGCTTTGTACCTTAGCTGGTCTTATCCAGTTATGCAAACTCCTACCAGATTGGAACAGTAGCATTTCATCCTCCTGCCCAGGAGAGTTAACGTTGGCAGAAGTGAAAGGCAATAGAGAATTGAGTTATATAGCTTCACTCTTCTCCCAGAGTTAGCATTTCAAAGTTGTTCGTTCCAGACATAAATGAAGGTGTAGGATTTGAAGATGGCTTGGATAAATGCTTTACATTGTGCATGACCTCTAAAAATGAAGGGACAAACTTGGTGCAATATGTTGGAAGTTGCAGAACAGTAATTAGCAGGGGGAAGGGTCAACCTGTTTGTCAAAAGTACAAAATCAGATTAGAGAAGGCATTTTGGCCATGGGGCCTTCCTTAGGCTAAAGAAGAACAGGATGTTGTTTAGTTTTGCTGTGTCCTAGTTTCACCATGCCCTGAGGAAGACCCCCAAGGCTGAAACCTTATTTCTAATTGTTTTATAAATGACTTTTTCTTCCCTTTTTGGCATTCAAGATGACACCAATTTTGAACAGTAGAGTTTCCGTTGGACAGACACTTCCTCAACAAAGGAAGAATTTTATTCAATATTTAAATAGCCACTAATTTGTTGACACTTTCCTAGTTTTCTTCTGTATTCTCTTTTCTTGCTAGGCTAAATGTATGGCTTATCTCATATTTTACGTGGTCTGTATGGATATCTTCCCCAGAAAGAGGAAAAATTCCAAAGAAATATAAGAAGAAAGAGTAAATGTCTTTCACGATGTGTTTTGGTCAGGTATCTGCCCCCAGAAACTTCCAGGGAACTGCTGAAGTCTAAATCAGTGCTATGTAGGAGGTGAGCACTTCCATCCTTATTTCAAAAATAAGATGATCATAGCAAGTTTAACTAAGGCCAGAGTCTCAGCTTTGGAAGCTCTATCTAATACTCTAGTGTTGGTTTGTTAGTGGTCCTTCCATTGGAGAGTATGAGCGCCCTTTGTGCTCCTTGGGCAAATTAGTTATTTGGAAAACTAAACTTGTTACTAGCATCTATGTGGCTTGTAGTGCTTTTTTAAGACACCTGCAGAGTAGGCATAGGGGTCTGACTATAGAGATAGGTAAGGTGAGATTTACTTTTTGTAACTATTAATATTAAGCCATGACTGATAAGTGTTCTTATGCAGTAAATTATTTAGGATATTTTGTAGCAGAGTCTTAGTCTCATGAGAAACTGAATAGCTTGAGAAACTGAAGCATCCAGGATTTCTAAAGTTGTGCTGCCACTTTTGAAATAAACCCCACTATCTTCATAACCTGGTGATAGGCAAAAGATCTAGAAATTTTGAATGTGTAGGGGACAATTCTCTCATTTCTTGTGAAGAAGTGAGTATAAATACAAATTTGCGATTGGGAAAAGACAGGCATAGCTGCATGGATAACTTGCTTACAAAGCCAAACTTTGCGTGAGATAACTGTTATGTGTAACTTGAATTAACACTCCTAACATACTTTGCCATACGTTTATGAAATAGTTTTTTTCTTGAATAGTATTAAGTATGGAGCACAATAACATATACAGGAAAACTTTTTTTGTCTAACACCTTTCTAAAATAAAAGAAATCATTAATTTAGAAACATCAGTGTTGATGTCTGGAAAATAAAGGGTTGGACTGCAACTGTAGGGTTTTTAAGTTATATATAGAGAGACCTGGTTTTGCTATAATTATATAACATATGTGTAGTTTCAACATACATGATGAAACTAGTCATCTTAAACATGGTAAATTAATTCCTAACAAATGGTGAGATAGTAGCTTAATATCTTAGACTATTTTTGATAGTATACGTCTTTGGAAGATCTACAACGTCTGAGTGTGAATTTTGTGTTTTCTGTATGCTTTGATCTTTTTTATTTCATGAAAGTTCTGTTTCCAAATACTTAAGAACTCTGTAACTGTCAGGATTTCAATTGTTAGGATGTCACCTGATTAATGGTTATTAAAATGCCTTACATTTTCACCCTGCCTTTACAAACTGTTCTGTTTTTATTTGACAATTTTATTATTTTTTTTCTTTAATGTATTTTCTAAATTGCCTGCATTACTGCTTGGCCTACAGCTAGTCTCAAGTTAGATTTTTGTGACCTTGGTCACATCAGCTGTGTGAGGTAGCCCAGTTATGCAACAACACCTAGGAAAGTGAAATTTTTGGGGAAAACACTTGACTGCCAACTACATTTTCCTTCTTTGGCTATAACTGCCCATACTGAAAGGAAGGTCCTTTTCTCAGACTGGAGTTTTTAGAATTGGACATCTCATGATCGTAGTGTCATACTTACTCTAGAAATATGCCTCAATTTTACACTCCAATTCAAATATTTTTAAGCAGCTACTCACTTCAGGTGGCTATTTCTGACTACCAGCTGATAATCCTTTTAGAGATTAAGGTATGCATCTTTCCAAAAGTGTTGATCAACAGTTTTTGTGTAGGCACAATTTCAATGGGACTTTGCCTTGATGAAAGGCAGCATGGTCAGACCCCTTTGTAAGATTTATTAAAAAACATGCAAAAATTGCTGCCACAGTTACAAGCTGAAATACAAAATAAGGCAAAGTAAAAGCCAAAACCAACATGAACTGATGATATATCAAATAAAAATGTCTTGTGCGTTACCCAGAATGTCAGGCTGTCCTTTGGGAAGAATGACTTCCACAGGGGCAAGAGGCCTGCGGGTGAAAGCTGGCCTGCCAGCCCTCTGCTATACTTATAGCAGATATTTAAAGCATGCTTAGAAATGTAAACAGAAGGCATATGAAAACGCTGAGTATAAAACATTATCAAAGATTACATGAATCTTGGTGTTTAATGAATCTAAGCAACCAGCTTTACAACATTTTTTGAAGTGTATTTTATCATACAAATAGATCTCTAGTAAGTGGGAAGAAACACAAAATGTTGCCTGAAGCTATTGTGACAGGTCTGGACTGATGCAGCCAAGTAAGCACAAGAGGGTTTGGAGGTGAGGGATTGGGTTTTTCATGGGTTTTGCATTTTATTTAAACACATACCCAAAGGCATCACTGACTAAGGCTCAGAGGGGTCATTAGAGCATATTATCTAATTCCTGCATAACTGAGACCATATAAAAGCATCTAATTCCTTCATTTTGGAGAGATGGAGAGGTCTGAAACTTAGATGTCAGGATCACCCAACCTTTCCCCACATCACTCAGAGGGATGGGGCTCTGGCTTTGTCCCAGCATAGAAAATGTCAAGTACCGTTATACAACTTATTATTAGGTTTCTTTTCTGGCTGTTATTAGTTTGGGATGACTTTGGTGAGAGATTTCATTCCGAGTGATAGCAAAAGGGTGGTAAAACAAATAATAGATTTAAATCAAAGGGGAAACCTAGACTGAACATCAGGGAAAAGCTGCTGGTACTGCACCTTACTAGCCTGCCAAAGAGTCCTGATTTCTTGAGATGTTGATAAGCAGATTGGACAGTGTATGGCCAGGAACAATGCTGTAGTTATAGAAAACACCCTGAAAAAGCTTGTCTGAGAACAAAAGCCTTATGGGGATATATGGGGGGAAGCAATCCAGGTTTATGAACTGACTGAGAGGCTGATTTGATGCCTGCAGAATCAATGAGCTGTGCTTAAGCTAGGTGGTGTCTACTGGTCACGTTGGCAGAAGGTATTTTTGCTTTGTAACCAACGCTCAAGCAATTTAGGAGATATAAGTGAGGGGATGAGCATAAATGGTGTTAGGGAAGAGGAGGTGGAGTAAGGGAGTGAAGCGACTAATCAAAATCCCATGGCACGGACATTTCCTAATGAGCTCTTAGATGTTACAGCCACCTAATGGTGCAACAGGTCTGTGCTGTTATGTAGTGACCCCTTTCTTTCTAGTGCTGTAGCACAGTAAAAAGTGGATTTAGGTGTTTCCTTGCTGTGTGTCAGGCAACTTCAGGGGACCTGGTTACAGAGTTGGAGCCCTTTGCTGGGGGATGAAGGCCCTAGAGGGAGCAGGTTTCCCTTCCCTCCACTGGCAGAAGTGGGATCATGGACAACAAAAGAGGAAATAGCTGAAACACTGGGGTGGGCCTGATTGTTAGGAAGCAAAGCCAGACGCCGTGTGTGCAGGTAAAGCTGTAACCTGACCACATTCTTCCTTTCAATCCGTTATGTTTCTGGTGGCTGGAATTACAGAGCTTGAACTGCTAAAGACCCAGTTTCTTGGTGAACTGACTCAATGGTCTCAAAACCCCTAGTCCTCTCAGGGTTAGAGCATGTGCTAAGGATTTATCAGCTAGGGGAAGGAAATGTTTGATTTAATGGTCTTATTTGATGCTGGCAGCTGGTGAATGTAGGTGACTTGTCAGGCCCAGATGGTCCCCCAGGGCCTCCGGACGCATGCCCCAAGTCAGGGGCACAGGGCTCCATTTTGGCTCTGGCACCAGGCATGGGCTGGGCTGCTGTGCCTGAATATCCTGAGTTTCCTGGGTAGACATCAGGGCAGATTCGCTGCCTTGCCACTGACAGGGCTGCCGGTGGGCCCGGCTGCCCCACCATGCTCCACTCATCCTGCCAACACGGGCCCAGCCTGGCTGAAGGCCCTTGTCTCCTGCTCATCCTCCTCAGGGAGCAGTCCTGCTGCTCCAGGACGCGGAGCTCAAGCGTGGGACTGGGACTGATGTGGACCCCCAGGCCCAGTGGGGTGTGCGGATAGCGGCTTTGGGGAGGCTGGTGTTGCCCTCGGGCCTATCCCTGCTGTCAATGCTAACCTGCCCTGGGGAGCAGTGGGGAGATGGGGACGTGGAGATGGAGCATACTGGGGACTTCTCGTAAAAGGAAGGAGCTCTCGGACTGCCATGGCCTCGGGAATTGGCAGCTGCCCGAGAGGAAGGATTCAGCTGCCTCCCTGTGCGGATGCCTCTACTGCAGCAGGTGTGGGTTGCTCCCACGTACATCCCAAAGTCTTTTATATGTTCAAAAATATGGTACTTGGTGATGTTTGTGATTAATCTGAGCAATGTCAGCACAGCTCTGCGGTATGTGCTGCTGCAACCGAGCACGTAGTCACCAGCACACACAGATGCTGGATTTGAGCCCAACCTTCATATCAGTGTGGAAAATCGAGACTAAGCTCTGCCTCAAACCATCTTTTTTTTTTTTT
>VZTL01032484.1:62868-73799 GCA_013400535.1 Scopus umbretta
TTTTTTTTTAACCCTTCTGTTTGCTGAACACCTGGTCTAATACAGCCATAGCCCATGAGTAGTGTCTGTGTGTGCTTCAGGTGTGTAGAAGGAAACAATAACTTGCTAACTTTTGAGGTAAGATTTAGGATGGGGAAAAGAAAACCAGTTTAGTAATGTTGAGGCACAAGTGTATTGTGCATAGTGGAGAGAAGGGAACAGCAGTGCATGGTGGGAAAAGTAGTGTTTCATTGAGGACTGCAGACTTTAGGGAAAAAAAGTGGGGGTTTGGGCACCTGGGCTACTGTTCTTGGAAGCATTGTAGCATTGCAGGAGGTGTAATTCAATATTGAACTGACTCGTTAGCAAATCACTCTGCTTCACTAGAACATACTGAAATGTTTAAATTTGCATCAAACTGATGGGAAACAAAATGCTTCCTTCTCCTTGCCCTCCATGCACACGGAAATCTTCAATTTGGCTGAAATTGTGGGGGTGGGGGGAGAGAGGGGTGGTAGAAAAATTGCTTTATAATGCAAGGTTCCTAAGCTGTCAAATTGTTATAGCCAAATACCTAAACTATGGCAAAGGAAATAGAGGATAGATCTGTGTATCTGTTTGGATAATCTCAGTAAGAAGAGTGGGGTTTGTTTTGAAGGCTGAAGGGAAGATGTTTGGGCCACTGGCCAAAAATAATACAAAAGTTCATATTTTTTCAGATTTGTGAAAAATGAAAAATTTTATGCTTCTGCCTCAATTTATTTTTGTTGCTATTCATCACTAAAGCGAAATGTGCTATTTATTGCCTAAGAGTATTTTTCCTACCAACATGGCATAATGTCTTTACCAAAAGTTTAGCATCTGTGAGTTAAAAATGCGTATGAGGATTTACTTTTTGTTCCTTCGGTGAATGCTGCTGTTGTTCTTATCTGAAAAACTGCTTTTTGCATTGACAGAAATGGTGAAAAATGACCCAATTTCAGATTATTTACACAAACTAGCTTTAGTTCCACACTTCACTTACAAACATAGATCACAGTACCACAGTATTTAAGCTCAGTCTTAACTTTACACTTGTGAATAGCTTTATTGACTTCAGTGGAGCTACTCATGTAGAAAGCTTGGTATGTTGTTACATGTTTAGCAGATTGGGTTACAGAAAGTTAGAGTGGTCTTGTCTGGAAAGCCCTGCACTGGCTGCGAACTCACAGCTTGGATCTGCAACAGGCTTCCTTTATAATCATAAATTAATTATTCTGTGTGACTTGGTTCCCATTTCCACCCTGGTTCGCAGTTTCTTCTTGCTCATTTCTGGTCTTTTAGCTATTCTGATCATAAATTCTTTAAGATAGGAATTTTCTTGGTGACTAATATCTGACACTTCAGGTATTGAGTGTATGTAGATGCACCACTATGAAAGGTGGTCTGTCTCTGTATATCCCTGTTCTATTCCCTTTCTTTTCCATGTGGAGTGTGCGTGTGTCTGCTTTGAAGAGCTGGTGAGGCTTGCTAGTACGTATGGGTTCATCCCCTCTTTCAGGTATAAATATGATGCAGTGCCTGGTGCAATGGAACCCTGCTCCCCTCTGGAACACAGATACACTTTTAATTTCCCCTCTGTGAATGTCATTAATGGACCTCTGGTTTTATTTTTATTAATTACCAAATTTAGAAAATTAAAGATTTAATAAAATCATAAATCTAGGTCAAATTGAGCTTGAAATACTGAAGTGCCTCTGTAACGCATTCATCCACATGATCTTTTCTATTAATCCAACAAATGTCTTCCTTCAGTAAGCAATTCTGTTTCCTGTTTTTCACCCTCATCCGCAATAAGCACCTACATTTGTTTCTTCTTTTTCTTCTAGCCTAAAGATAATTCATTAAAGTAGTTCTCCCTCCCCTTTTTTTGATCCACCTCTCCACCTCCTAACATGCCCCTAAAAAACACCATCAATATTTCATAAACTTACAGTGACAAATGTATTTTAATGTGGTCCACAGAGAACCCGAGATTGATTGGCCTCTCAGAAATATGACACGTTTCAAAGCAGGATATTCATGGAGTGTTTTAGTGCCTACATTAGTCAGAGAGAAGCAGCGCCTAAATTTATCATAGTTATGGCTTTCTCGGTATCCATTTTCTTTTAGCCGCTGACAGCAAGTATCTGAATGGTCCCTATTGATTGGCTTTGTGGTTCTGTCTTTAAAATGCATTGGCTGTGGGGGTTTTCAGATCAAATTAAGTCTTGGCTTCCTGGAGTTTGTGCATATCTACAGCGCAAGTGCGGACAAAGCTGGCTTCATTCATTCTGATTTTCATTCACAAGGGCATACACGTACGGGAAGGGAAAACTGAAATCTCCACTGATACAGTGGGTCAGCTGAGCCCTCTTCTTTGAAAGTAAATATTTTGTAGCCCCAGAAGCAAGCAGCAAGGAAGGACGGGGGACAGGAAGCACCTACTGCCACTGCTGGGGTGTGAGCGGACCGACGGGTATTCCTGCGCCGATGGTGCACGGCCTGGGGAACCAGGGCTGGGGCTTGGGAGAAAGCTGAGACATCTTCACATCTTCAGCACTGCTCGGAATCCCTAATCATAAGAAGCATTATCTGATGGGCTGTGCAAATATTCTGTGCTGTTCTTGTCTCTCTCTGAACAGGAGACTTGTGCATCATTTGATATCCTGTCCACAGTGTTACTTCCTTCATACAGGCAATCCCAGCACCATATAGAGGTGTGAGTGAATTTTCAGTGTGGTGACCAGATTTTAAGATTACAAAGAAGATGGTTTTCATGCCAAAATGGGTTATTAAATTATTGTAAATGTAGAGTTAAAGAAAATACTTCGTTTATGCAGTTTTAATTTAACTCTCTAAATTTCAATTTATCTCAAGTGAATTACACACTTCTGTTGTGTAATACATCTAGAAAGTTTGAAAAGTTATGGCCTATTGCCACTACCCTCCCCCCTGCCCCCCAAACGTATTGATCGTATTTATGAAAAGCTTTGAATAACTCAAAGCTTTGGTAATGGTATGAATCTGCTTTGGTAAATACACAATTGCTTACTAATACCCTTTTTCTTGATATAAATTGCAAGGCTGGGGCAGAACAAATGTGCATGATGAACTGCACTCTTTAATTTACAGAATAGTCCTTCAGGCATCTTGTTGGATGAGGTACTTTGTGTGCTTGAACCATTTTAAATTCCTACTTTCTCCACTCCTATCCCCCTCCCCTACAGTTTATCAGTGTCATCAATCTAATACTCCTCATGAGTGCAAAACCCATTTTTAAAAAGCAAGCAAAACAAATTAGTTCTTGGGTTATGCCTCAGCACATGGTTCAACTTGGCTTCAGATTTCAGATATTTTGTATGATCCTGTTCTAAAACACAGGAGTTTCAGTAGTGAGTGAATGTAGGTGGAAAATCAGAATGATTTGATTTATTAGGAGGGCAGAGAGATGGCTTTTTCAGAGGTCATAGATTCATTGAATTTGAGGCCAAAAGGGACCCCTAGATTCTCCCTTTGACTTACTGTATATTGTGGGCCATTGTATTTCACCTGGTTACTGCAGTATTGATTCTAATAACTTTTGTGCTTAACTACAGTATAACTTGTGTCTGTCTAAAACAAGCATTCCAGACAGCATCCATCTTTTGATTTGCATACGTCAAAAGTTGGAGAATACAACACAACGTAAATAAAACCCCAAAACATACCACCCCCACCCCACCCTATTTGTGCCTGGTTTTTAATTTAAATCAGTCTGGCTTCAGTTTCCAGCCATTAGTTTTTGTTATGCCTCTCTCTGATAGATTAATGAGCCATTTAATACCCTTTGTTTTCTCCCCATGAAGGTACTGATACACTAATCAAGTTACCTCTCGATCTTTGTTGATAGGCTAAATAGATTAAGCTCGCTCAGCACTCGTTGAGATCTCAGTTATTCCCCCACAGCTGCTCCCCCAAAACCAAAATCTTTGTTTTTTCTCAATACTCTTTAAAAAGTTGCAACACTGTACCTGAGCTTTGTATGCCTTTTACTGGTCTCACCAATATCATAAATAAAAGTATAATCACTTCATCAATCCTGCTTACTACTCCTCTTGTTTATACATCTAAAACCAACATTAGCCATTTCTGTCACAATGTTGTGCTGGGAGCTTATGTTGAGTTGCTTGTTCAGTAAATCTTTTCAAAGTAATTTATTTGCAGGGTAGAGGTCCCCTGTTAGCACAGAAGGATGGCTTTTCTTTCTTTTTCATTTTACAGAGTTTTCACTTCTGGGTTGTATCAGGCTGTTGCTTTCCATGAACTATGAAAGCCTCTTCATATCCATATGCAGAGTTTACACCATCCTGACTTGCCTACTACCACCTTGGACTCAGCACAGGAGAACTCAAAAGCATCTGGACAGGTATACAGATGTGCTCTCCCTGGACTTAACAGATATCAACACGACCTCTGGAGTTCCCAAAACTACTGCCAGTTGGTAGAGGATATTTTGTGCTATGATGCACTCCCTCTGGTTAAAAAACAAAACAAAACAAAAAAACAAACAAAAAAAACCCCAACACACAACAAAATATCAAACCAAAGCTAAAAACCCACCCAAACCCCAAAGTCGGAGGTCTGTCAGTATGTTGATGGGACATGATGGTAGAGCAGCTGTAACCAGCACCCTGTGACGGGGCCATACAGACCCATCTTTGTCCAGCTGACTTTGACTGACTTAATGTCAGTTCAGTGGGGAGAGCTGCATTTTGTGCAGTCAAATTATTTACATACACTTCACTTAGTATTTAAAGAAAGAAAATGGAAGGTCTGAGTTGCGGTGATGCTGAATGTAGTAATTACGCTTCCCTCCTAAAGGAATCCATGCTGAGACTAACATATGCTTTCTTCCTCCAGGACAGACTATTCTGTTAGTCTCTTTTAAAATAAATTATTAGAGCTGGCTGAGAGGATCTGCAAGAAGGATTCTGCAGACAGTCTCCTGGGCTCCAAGAGACTGTGCAGTTGGACTGCGATTTGTTCCTGTGTATTTACTCATTGCAAATTAATTTTATTTGTATTGGGGATTCACCCAGAAGTCTTAATTAGGATGGAAATTATTGTGTGAATAGAGATCTGACCACAGACACCAAATTGAGACCAAATAGTCAGTTGACAAGTAATTTTAACATTTAATTTCTCACACTTTGGGGATGATGGAGAGTGGGGTTTTTGATGGACAGTAGGTGCGTGGTGATGTCTGACAGCTGGACTCTTGAGGAAGTATCAGGTTGGCACAGCCCCCCAGGAATAGAAGCATCCAGAATTACTTACTTCAATGCCATGGTATCTCTTCCGGAAAAAATTAAAATAAAGTTTTGTTGAAGCAGGTTCTTAGGTGGCTCTTGTACATGCAAAGACATGTTTTTCCATGCCAGCAATGGCTGTGTGTGAACAAACATGAGTGTTTTCTGCTTATCAGACACTGGTTGTAATTATTCTGCTGACCAGGTTCCAGTTGAAGCAGAGAGGATGCAAACTTTGTGTAACATGTAACACTAGGAGCAGGTAACGAAAACTATTCCTAAACATGAGGTGACCTGCCAAGGATTGCTCCAAATCATCTGTGAACTGTTGTAAAACGAGAGCTGAGGAACGGGGTAGGAGACGTCCACAGGTTACTTGGCAAGAGTAGGTAGGGCAACATTTGGATTTTTTTCCCCCTAGTTATTCAAATTGGCCCATAGATTACTACAAATAATACCCTTTCACGGAAATGACATAAACCCAATACTTTCTAATAATGTAGTATTTGCTGCAGAATTCAAAACAGTTACATTTCATAGGACACTGCAAAAACAAACCAAAACAAAACGTGACTTCTTAGTAGCTATATAAGTAGTAGAGTAATGCGCAACATCTCATACAGATGGTTTTATGCAAATAAAGGGGGGAGGATCTGTGGAGGCAGCAGGCATGCCGCATTGTTGTGGTGTTTTGTTTCCCTTTTTTTGCTATTGTGCTACAGTGAATGAATCTTTGGTGTATTCTGTTTCAGGGACTGTTCATTTTTTTTCCTCCCCATTGAAAGCAATAGCACCGGGAAGCTTTTGCTGTGTTTTAGAAGAGAAACTGTGGCAAAGAATTGGTCTGTAATGCAAACACTTTACTTGAGCTGGGTGAGAAAAATAATGCGCTCTGCCTGGTGAAGCATTCTGGGTTTGTGAGCTGTGTCTAGCATTTACGAGAGGTGATGTAAGATGCCTGGAGGAGAGACAGGCATCAGACCCCACTCCTTTGGTAGTGAATTCTCTTCCAAGTATTGCATGGCATGTCCGATTGAAATCGCTTGTGTCCTTACAGGTAGAATAATGATAGTTTTCTTTTCACCCTGTATTTGTTGTTTTGTAAGGTAACAAAGTAGCCTGTGCATTTTCATATATGAGTTGTCTTCAACAGAAGAAAAAAACGGTGCAGTGAATGAACTGACAACTCAGATGAGGATCTAGCCTGTCACCAGACTGTTCTATGCTGATAATTTGCATAAGATGGCCAGGGTACAGTTGCACATGAAACTAATTTTAACACATATTCGACTGGCTAAAATTTGCACCAGGATCTTTTTTTTTCTTTTTTTTTTGTTTTTTTGTGAAGTGTTTTAAATGTGTAAATTGGTGATGTGCCTGGCTTACTCTTGGTGAGGTTTATTGCATTGCAGAAAGCCTGCATATGACCGAATTGTCCATTTTTAAACTTCAGATCACTTCTCAGTTATTGATTCAATTTACTCATAACTACTCTTTGCTTTCCAAGCTATGTAATTTGAAGTAAACTGGAAACAGTCTGTTTATACTGATAATTTAGAATATTTTAAGTTTTTTTACCCTTTCTGCATCTGAATGAAATGTCAGTTTGGAAAGGGTGTTTGTGTTTTGCTTTTTTGAAAGCAGAAGTTCAGTCAACTGATCAGGTCAGTTTGTGTTGATAACCTTGAAAGATGCCACTTTATGTACACTTATTTAAGAATAAAAACCTTGCTTTTCTAAAGGCGAATCCACTTTAAACTATAATATAGTGTTTTGGTTTTTTGTTTTCAGCTTTTCTGTTCCTTTTCAAGTGGGAATTCTGCAAGGACACTTCAGGGGGTTGTTTAAATTCAGATGTAACAAAGTGGCTACTCTGAAAATAACTGGTTTTGCAAATACAGTTGGTTGTCCCAAATTTCTGTTTTGTGATGGAAAAATTTTGATTGAAAATTCTTGATCAACAGTCCCTACCAACTTATAAATAGATTATGTTAGCTAAGAAAAAATATTGATCTCTTCTGCGTCTCTCTTCTTTAACTGTCAAAACTTTATCTGATAAATCTTGGGTTTGGTGCTGCTCCCATAAATATTTTTTGCATAGATTGCAAAGTGTTAAGGAGGATTAAATAGTTTTTGCTTATTACTGGCCAGGCCAAGCTTTACTTACGCATTTGGCAGCTGCTTTGTCTCTCATTTGTATGCTCTTTACAATTTGTAGAGCACAGCAGAGTAGATTTAAAGAGATAGCTTATTAATAAACATAGGAAAATAAAAGCTTCCTGGCAGCAGTTTAAACTTGCATAAGAATGGTGGTGGATGTTTTTTTGGGAAACCAACACTCTTAGCAGGGGAAAAAAATGAACTAAATTAAAAGAACACTTAAATGTAATATCTTTTGGGGACACTGGAA
Source organism: Scopus umbretta (assembly GCA_013400535.1). NCBI lineage: Eukaryota > Metazoa > Chordata > Aves > Pelecaniformes > Scopidae > Scopus > Scopus umbretta. The sequence goes on from VZTL01032484.1 coordinate 70,567, forward strand.
AGAAGTTCACGTATGAATACCCCATAATCTCAAACATAAAGCCCATCTTTTTAGTACAGACATGTTCTCTGTTCAACCTCTCTTGTGAACAATTAAATAGTTGCACTTACGCAATGAAAACGTTATACATATACAATTTCATTGAAACCATGGCAGACTTTTTTCCATTTCTCATTTGCAAAGCGGATGTGTTTTATTTTAGTGCTGTTTGCCACAGATAATATGATGATAAAGTACGTTCCTGTACGGAGATGGATTTGTTGATGATTAGGAAGGAGAAATAAGATAGGGAAAGGAAAATTTCTGGATGTAGAAAAACAGCAAGAACTGTTAGCATGAATTACATTAGGGAGCTTGATTACACAGAGGGGTGAATCTCTTGGGGAACTGCAGTAAGCTTACAGTTGTTCAGGGCAAGAATAGATTTTAGAGTATTATCCTTTTGATGAACTAACAGTTTTGAGTACTTCTAAAAATAGCTGTCAAGGAAGCTATGTCTCCTTAAGTATTTCAGCCTGACATAATATTCTGTAACCTGATACAAAATTATTCTTAATTTGATATATCAATACAGACTGTGACACCATGCTGCAGAACGCAAGAGGATTTGAGCTGTAGTTCTTGCATCTTCCTCCAGGATTCATGTGTTCTACTTTAAGTAGCTGGTGTGAAACTCAACCCAGTTGGTAGAAACCAAAAAAAATCCCATCAGTGTCACTTAGTGCATGAGATGTATCAGTGTCAGAACTGTAAACCTGAGTTACAGGTACAAGTCATATGTAAATAGGTCAGCATACAGGGAACTTTCTTAGAGAAAGATAGAAGAAAATATTTGGTTTCTGTCCTGATTTAATGGAAAATCTAAAATTTCTTCATTGCCTAAGACTGTGGTCGCCTCTCCCTGCTATTTGGTGTTTTGGGTGTACTTTTATGTTTGGTTTGTTTTTTGAAAAAAAAGGTACAAAGCCCCCTCTGTCACTGGTGAAAAGCATGATGCTTGGTCTTGGAGGCAGAAGCACACTGTTTGGCTGTTGGAGCACAAAAGGTGCAGTGGTTTGCAAGCATTTTCTCTCATGTCATCTTTGTTTTTAATTCTGATTCTTATGTGTCTTTGTTTCTCAATGCAAACTTTCAAGCCTCTTTTTTATGGTCTGATTAAAAGCATGTGTACATTCATATGTGTTTTTCCACTAACTTTAGCAGACTGTGCGGCATAATTCATGCACTAGGATTGAAGTAGGTGGGCTGTGTGTGCGCATTGGGTGTACAACGAAATGGTTGACATTAAGCGTTTTTAAGAAACTTTCCATCATTGACCTATTCACTAGGGATGTACTAATGTAGATGAGTAGTCTAATGTGGCCCAACTTTTTCAAATTATTTTTTGTGGCTTGTAACTCCTTAATGTCTCAAATACTCTGTATTAATCTCAAACTCCTAAACCTGTTAAATCACTTTCTGGAAAATTATATGGCTGCTAGAAGTGCTGCTGTTGTGGGTTTCTTATCCTTCTCTGTTCTGTGTTGTTTAGAGCAAGGCAGGCTTCATCAGGGAAGGTGAAGTGTCTGATACAGTGGGTGATGGGGATAAACAGTGGCAGTTTTGAATGGGAGGTCCCAAACTTGACTGTTTCCCCTTTTGCTTCTATCAGTTGCTCCACCTGGACACTTGTCTACTGTTTATGCTCAAACCATCATTGCTATAATAACGCTTCTGGTAGTGAATTAGCCATTGGTTCGAAATTCTCCATGTGACAGAGTGTGATTAATTCCTGCCTAGATTTTTGTTGTTTTTCCCTGTGAAAATATGAAATAGGTTTTAAATTGCAGCTGATGTTATAAATGTCCAGGTTTGGCTAATACTGCCAGCCTGCACTCTGTGGGGATCACTTTGTCAGCTAAAGACTGGTATGTGATGCTCAAGTATTTCAAGGTTGTGTATCTATAAAGCTCTATTCCTAAATATAACCCCCATTTTCTGAAGAAAAAATTGTATCATTACACCAAAACACATCCCCTTACCACCAAAGCCTATACAAAACATAGCTACTACTTTTTTTTTGTTAAAAAAAAGATTGTTAATTTCTAATATCTGCTATTTACAAGGTGTGAAAAGGTTCTTATTCATGTAACAGATGAAGTGATGATATGGGGACACTATTCCAGATGGCAGTGTTTCTCTCTTCTCTTTGCAAGAAACTTGGTACAAGGAATGTGGGGAGCAAGGAGAAACGCAATAGGTTGGAGCATTTCTAATCTGCATATGCTTGTATGTGTGTTGTTCTCTCTCTCCCCATGTCAGGCATTCAGTGGGTAAGGAAGCATGACAGAGATGTGTTAAATGTCAGTCATCCCCAGAGCCTCCAACAATGAACAAGGATTAAACAAGAAGCTGTGGAAGAGGAAAAGAAATCCTTGTGCAGGTTTTAATAATTCATAAACATTGCATCTATTTTACTATTCTTTGCATTTAAAAACAAGGCCCAAACTATGCCTGCGAGCATAACTTTCCCTTTACAGTAAAAGGGATTGAATTCATTATGGCTAAATTCTGTTTATATCATTTATTTATTTATTTATTTTATTTTTTGGGTGGTAGCTATCTTGCATTTGTGGATGGACCAAACAGAGAAACTTATGTCCAAACCATTCTAAATTTAAATGTTTTAATAAATTGAAATCTAGATAGAATCTACCCTGAACCCAAAATAATGACAGTTTACAAACCTTCAGTGTTCTGTAGCGTTGCCAATCTTCATTTTAATATATGGACCAAACTATAATTACGTATCAGCAAGCTCAGTGGTGTCCAAAGTACTTCCAGGACAATGTCCAGGATGAAAGAGACAGATTAGGATTAATTTTTTGAGGTCAGTGGGATTAAGTGATGTTTGAAGAGCGTGAAAAGAGGATTTATTCTTCCTCTCATCATATGATACAGCACAAATGTCTTTTACTTTTGGATCTGGGACATAGACGTCTCAGTCTTGGCAGTATTTTTGGCCTTAATGGCAAACAGCTTTCCAGTGCTGTTGATATTCCCCATAAGAACTCCGGGTAACTGCTGAGATGAGTAACTGGACTGGATTGAATCCTATTCATGTACTGATTCAGCAGCTGAGAGGACAAGAAGTGTCAGTAATTGAGTAAAGGCAAGCCTAACGATTGCGTAGAAAAGTGCTGCCTTCTCTGGCTTCCATAGATGGGACCGTATCACCTGAGCTGTGACTTCGC
>VZTL01032485.1:0-21615 GCA_013400535.1 Scopus umbretta
GCCGGCCCCTGGGGGGGGGGACACCCCTGGGGAGGGAGGGAGAGGATGGGGCCGGTCCGGTCCTTCATCCCGCAGGTGCCTCTTCCCGCAAGTGGGAAATAACCCGCTCCCCCCGCTCCCCGCCCAGCCTTTAGCTCCTTGGGGTGGTGGCGGGGGGGGGGGGGGGAATAGAAAATAAATAAGTAAATAAATAAATAAATAAAAATCCCTCCCCGGTTCTCCCAGCGGCCCCGCATCTCCCACCCTGGGCGCTGGGGGTGCGCAGGGACCCGCACCCCGCGCTGGGTGCTGCCGGGGACCGGGCATCTCGGCCGAGCCCGGAATGGCCAGATCCAGGCTGGAGACCCAGGCCAGATCCAGGCTGGAGCTGTTCAAGGGCAGGGGAGGGACGGGGGCTCCGGCTGCCCGGCGAGGTTTCTCCCGGGGGACGTGATCGCCCGCCGGACTGAATCGCTGCGGGAGCAGCAAACGCCTCCTGCCCTCCTTTGCTTTTACGGGCAGATCGGTAAAATGGGATTTTATTAGACGTCAAATTAAAGCTCCTGATTGTGCTGGGTTTGCGTAGCAGCTGCAGAGCCATGGTAACGCCGGGAGATGCCAGAACAGCTCCCCGGATATATCGATTCGCGTTGTTCGCCTCCTCCCTCCGTTTTGTCCGGATTCACGGCAGCAAAATATAATAAACCCCTCCGCTGCAGGCTCAGCCCGTGCCGCCGAGCTTTCGGCAGCCCCGCTGTTGGCAGCCCCGCTCGGGGGAGCGGGCAAGGGCTATTTTTGTCCGCCCCATTTTTGCGGCCACCATGTTGTCACCCGAACCGTGCGCGGCGAGGGCAGCCTGCAGGGACGGGCACCCACGGCTCCTCCCAGGGCACCCACGACATGGAGGAGATGCCCTCGGGTTTGGAAAGACCGAGAAGGCAGCAGGAGCAGCCCTGAGCGGGAGGAAGGTTTTCTGGGGAGGAAGGGCACCTTCGATGACGTAGCCCTGGGAACTGGGGGTCTCCAGGAGGGCGGTGGAGGGCAAGACGCCGAAAAATGTGGCATCTTGCTGAGACTTGGAGGCTGTACGTGGCGGCCAGAAATAGCCCAGCTGGCCGCCGCCGGGGCCGGGCTGGCTCCGTCCCAGCGTGGGCAGAGCTGCCAGACGAGGCCGGGCACCCCCGGCCGGGATGGGGCGCGTGGTCCAGCGGGAAGGTGGGGTGAGGGGAGGAGAGCCATCCCCGATGGGCTGGGAGGGCGCTGTCACGGGGGGTCTTTTGATGCGACTGCCTCTTCCCCCGCAGCCTCCCCAAAAACGCAGCTGCGTTCCCACAGCCCTCCCCGCCGCCACCCGCCCCGGCCAGCCCCACGTAGCCCGCCAGCATGGGGAAGGAGAAGACGCATATCAACATCGTCGTCATTGGGCATGTGGACTCTGGGAAATCCACCACCACCGGGCACCTCATCTACAAATGCGGGGGCATTGACAAAAGGACCATTGAGAAATTTGAGAAGGAGGCTGCCGAGGTGAGGAGCCCGTCCCTCAGCGTGCCCCCCACCCCACACTCCCACCCGCAGGGATGCTCCGCGCTCATGACCCGCAAGCGTCCCCCGGGCAATATCCCCCTTTTCCTGGTGCTGTCCTTCTCGTACCTTCTCTTTCTCCCTTTGTTCCCATCTTTTTTTGTTTTTTTTATTCCCTCTGCACCCCTGGGTCTTCCCGACTTCTCTGGCCTTGGGAAAATAGGCCATCTGGGCGCTCGCCACCCTCTTCTCCGGAGCTGGGGGACTCCCTGCCGCAGGCTGTTAATGAGGGCAGGGGCATGGCGAGGTCTGCAAGATGGGTTAGGGAACCGGCGGTAATCGCCAGGATTCTGGAAGAGCCACAACCCGTGGATGCTTCAGGGCATGAAATTCCTTCTAAATACTGTGCGTGAGGAGGAAAACCTGATAATCCCTCGCAGGACTCTCTGAATTTCACTCTGAAGCATCTACTTCCAGTGCCTGCTGGGGACAAGGTGCAGCATCAGCTGGACCGCTCGTTTGATCCAGTTTGTTAAAAACCCCATTCTCGTTTTCCTCGAGCGTATGGCCTGATGCGTAGCTTGACTGGTAGCCTTTAATATAGAAACGGTGGCACAAAGCGTGAGCATTTAAGTTAAACCCTTTTGTTTGGCTCTTATAATGGTGACAGTTGTAGCGATACAGTAGTGCATGCATTTGGCAGGCTGTCGCACTGTAAAGCACCACCCCATACCTGTAATGCAGCAAACGCAAGGATGAAAGAGAAAGAAATAGTCTTGGGGAGAAAAACGTGAATTGGAAGCTCTCAGAAATTAATGATGGTAAATTCTAGAGAGGTGGGTGAGCCAGGAGACGCCTGGCTGTGCTATTGATAGGGCAGATCTGGTCTCTCAGAAGATGGCTTGTCGTCATCATTCCAGGAATCTTTAATGCAGATATCCCTCGATTTTTTTTTTTAATTTTTTTTTTCTCTTTCCGGACAAGACCCTACATTTCAATGGAAAAAAAAAAATGCTTATAGGGCTGCCACTCTTGAATAGATGTTTTGCTGTCTGTCTGTCTTAACCCTTTGAATTTGCCGAGAGCATCTGAGCTAAACCACCCATTTTCCTGCCTCACTGCCAGCCCTTTTTTCCAGCCCTTAAGCAAAGAGCTTCTTCCTTCATACAAAATCATCTCTTCCCCCCTGGTTTAAAACGATCGCTGGGATCCCTCTATATATTTCCCCCCCTTTACCTACAGATCAGAGATGGCATGATGAGGTTATCGTAGATGTGATTGCGGCTATTTTAATTGAACAGACACTTTCACTGACTTGCCAGAATACGCGGGGACTGGAAGCTGCTATTAATAGCCTATTGACTGAGCTTACAGACTCCATTTTCTGATGCAGAGCTGGGGAAGGGTTTTCTTCCATTAGGTGGCATTCATAGGAAATGGAGGCCTGCCTGCACCCAAAAAGCCAACAAAAAAAACCCCAGGGTCTGACCATTTTATTCTTTTTTAAGAGAAAAGAGAAAGGATTATTTTTTTCTTTTTGACGTGGGGGCAGAGGTAACAGTATCTCCGAAAGAAGAGTTGTTCTATTTAAGAAAAAAAAATAAATAAAAAAAATCAGTATTTGTGGTCTCCAAATAGAAAGCTGTCCCTCTGCTGGGGTTCGATCAAGGAGAATCAGGCTGGTTCTGGCACTGAACAGGGAAGGTATTGTGCAAAGCTAGATAATACCCTGTGGTTTTTTTTCAACAACAGCTCGGGATAACTGAATATACCCCGTGAAAGGAGGGAAACTGTTCGCTAAATAAAGGATCTCATTTGCCTTCAAGTTACGTACGATGCCGAGTTCTGGGGCGGGTGCACACGAGATGACCGGCCGTTTGTGTGCGTGCTTGCAGGTGCCTGCAATAAGGTGCTGATTCCCACTCGGCTCCCACGGAGAGCCAGGGGTCTGCTCCGTGCCTCAGTTTCCCCATCCAAAAGCGAAGGAGTAAGCTGCCGATGGGTGAAAGGCTGTGGAATGTGCTGATTGAGCTCCTGCCTGAGAACTATCCATTATTAATGCACTGCACAAAATGCACCGTTCCCCGGTCTCTCTCTGCCATTTCCAGCCGTAAATGAGCGTGCTTTAACGACCCCTTCCCTCTTCCTCTGGCAAGAGCGGGGTTCGATGTGCACGCTGGAAAGGGTTAACCTCCGAGTTCCTGCTCTGTCCCCTCACTAAGCCCGATGCCAGGAAGATGCTTAGGAGCAGAGGTTTGATTCTGGATTTTTCCACCTCCCCGACTGCCCTTCCTGCAGGCACCAGAGCTCCCAGCTGCCCAACAGGGATGGGGATCACCTTTTCCTCCCCTCCGAGGAGGGGGAAGCTTGCTCCCTGGCTTTAGGATTTTGCCCGTAATCTTCCCGAGCAAGCTGCAAAGTCATCGCAGCGCTCAGCTGTTACATAAACGGGCCGGCACCATTAATTCCTCGTGCTGCCCAGGCACGGGGCTGGAGCGAGGATTCCAGGGACAGACCAGCCCCTGGGCACGGCACGGGCAGGACAGGTTCGGATGCGATGCTGCCTTAGCCTTCTCGGCGAGGATCATCACTAAAGCGTTCGCTGCCTGTGATTAGGAAGGGCTTCCCTCTGGCCCGGTGATTTAGAATTGGCCATAATGAATTTTATGCATTGATACTCCAGAAGAAACGGGGGTTGCAGAGAACACCAGGATGGATGGGAGCAGGGTATCGCAGCTCTGTCCTTGCACAGTGGTTAGAGCGTATTAAATCATCTGCAAATGACCTAAATTCCATCTTCCATCTTAAACAAAACCTTGCCTCTGAGGCCAAGAGCTGATGCTCAGTGCCCATTAACCCTTTGCTTCGGCTGGGCTCGCCAGACTGCCCCCGCACTCCGTGTGGTCAGCAAGGGGTGGTCTCGTCCTGCCCCAGCTCCACGTTGGTGGGATCCCAGCTCAGACTGGGAGCACCACCTCCGTGCCGGGGGGGAAGTCCGGCTCTCCCTGACAACATGATGTCAGAGGACGCCGACCCAAAGGAGAAAGCGGTGCAGAAGTGACATCGTGGTTTTGCCAAGGAATGTGCTTTATCACAGGACAGAGAGATTTACTGTAGCTAATCTCACCTAGCATGATTTTATGCATTACAGTGTTGGCTGAGATTTTGGCCATTTGGCAACAACAGTTGGTCTGGCTGCAGCTCACAGTAGCTTTTTGTGTGAATTCACACAGTCTGTGGCAAAAATCAATCACGTTTCTATTCTGCTCATAGCAACCATCTCGCATTTCATTTTCTTTTAACCCGTTCCCCTCCTACACCCCTGTCAGTTATGGGCTCACTCGCACAGCACTGCCCTTTCCCACTAACCAGCTGTCTCACAAGCTCAGTTAATAGATTAAAATGCAACAATAAGAAGCTTTCCACCATTGCTGTGTAATTGTGTAGCACCCTGATTTCCCATCGGCAGTGCAGGCAGGACCGTGGCGTTTCATGGAGGAGACTGCAATCTCAGGACTCGGGTAGAGACATGAGTCACTGGCTCCAGCTCCTCCTCATCCACTCACAAATTCACTTCACAGCTCTTCTTCCAGCCTCTCCTCATCCTGTTGAGGAATGCGTAGAGATCTCTTTTCACCTGTGTTTATTAGTAAGTAGATCATTGCTATTGGATTTAGGGAATTTTGCCTTCAATGTTTGCAATGTGACCCTCTGCCTATGTGAGCTTGGGGTGTGCCCTGGAGGGTGGATTGCTGGCTCCAGTGCTGTGGGCTTGGGTTTCTCACCAGCTCTTGCCTTTGTCTTGGCCAGATGGGGAAGGGGTCCTTCAAATACGCCTGGGTGCTGGACAAGCTGAAGGCCGAGCGTGAGCGTGGCATCACCATTGACATCTCGCTGTGGAAGTTTGAGACTACCAAGTACTACATCACCATCATTGACGCACCCGGCCACAGGGACTTCATCAAGAACATGATCACCGGGACCTCCCAGGTGAGAAATGGTGGCCAGGGGGCGGAGAGCTGCCAGAGGTGGGAGGCTGAGGCTTGCTGATGAGCCCAGGGTCATGTAGGTGCTGTGGGAGTCCTTTTGGAGGTGGGCAGTTGAGACAGCAGGCATCAAGTGGTGTTGAGGAGGGTCCATGCAAGAGGCTGTGTAGCACCAGGGGACTCAGCTTGCCATGGTCCTGCACCTCCCTAGGTTTCTGGGACAAAGGGCCTCCTTGGGCACAAAGATGTGGTTTCTCCACCCCATTTCCCCTAGTTGGAGGAGCTGGGGATGAATACAGCCTCTCTGGGAGGTGGGATGCTATGACCTACAGGCCTTTGTGTGAGGATGTCACCCACATTATTTTAGACTCAGCCAACTGAGATATACAAGAAACTTCCAACAATCCCTTAGGTTTTATTGGCTGAAGGAGACTCCACGGGTCTTTTCACTTTCTTTTTTCTCTGTGTTTGTCCCATAAATCACATCACATTGCCAAACTCCATAGACTGCCCTTCCAGGGTAGGGCGGTTTCCCCTCATCGCACTGTAGGACATTCCTGCATCTCACTGTAGTTGATGGGTGCTGGATGAGCCTCGCTGCATGCCCGGTGAGATTCTTCTGTGGGCTCTGGGTCTGCACAGCTGTAGTCTCATCCATCACCCAGTGAGATTATCTGCAAGACTTCAGTAGGGTTTTAGATAAGACCTTGGCTGTGCATCCCTGGATGATCAAGATGAGGTGCTGGTTAGAGTCATGCAACCTGGAGGGACCCACCCTGGTTTCCAACCCATGTTGTAAAACCATGCACCGTTGGCAAGTCTGAAATAACACAGTTAGGTCAGTTTTGAGGTAGATCAGCAGGGTTTATGGGTAGCAACTGGCAGGGTGTCCGTCCAATCCATGAGTAGTGTTCATCTGGGACTTACTCAAAGCTCTCAGGGGTGTCACCAGGGCAGTGCTCACTCCTGGGGACAGAAGCAATTCATTAGCTCTCTCCTCCCAGGCTGACTGTGCCGTCCTGATTGTTGCTGCCGGCGTTGGTGAATTTGAAGCTGGTATCTCCAAGAACGGGCAGACTCGTGAGCATGCCCTGCTGGCTTACACCCTGGGGGTGAAGCAGCTCATCGTGGGCATCAACAAGATGGATTCCACAGAGCCCCCGTACAGCGAGAAACGCTACGATGAGATCGTCAAGGAGGTCAGCGCCTACATCAAGAAGATAGGCTACAACCCAGCCACAGTTCCCTTCGTGCCCATCTCGGGTTGGCATGGAGACAACATGCTGGAGCCCTCTCCCAATGTAAGTGTGTGTGTTGTGTTAGACTTTTCCCCCATCCCGACTATCCTGATCCAGGCTGCAGGTGACCTCCGTGCTCTGAAAACCACAGGCACGTGCCACGCATCCGTTGTGCGTAATGGCCTGCGTTGCCAGCGTAGGTGTGCTTGTCGCGTAGCTCTGGTTGCGCCGAGCCAGGATGAATGGTAGCAGTGCTCGTGGGCATGCTGGTTGCTGTACCGTGGCCAGACCCCAGTGGCTAAACATGAGCATCTTCAAGAGATGATGGCTTTGCTTCTGGGATGTGATTTGAAGGTTTCGCATCGTCAGACCCGTGGCGACATTAGAGCCATCTGCAGCAGTTGTCACGCTCAGCAGAAATATCGTGTGTGTTTTTAGGGCATTGTTTTCTGAGGGAAATAACGTGATCTGGTCGCAGGCTTGTAACAGCTCCCGTCACGCAGCTGGGCTCCCACGTGTTGGGTATTGGGGTGCTGTTTCCCATCGGTGCCGTGTGCCACTGTGATGGCCACACCTCTGGTCCCAGTGCTGGGATCTCACTTCTTCAGGTGACTTTTGCTTTGGGAGGTACCAGGTTTCCCATGCCAAAACCACGGTTTCCTAGAGCATCCATTTGGGTTTGGTCTTTCTGCAGCTGATTTTTACAAGATCTTTCCCTCTGTGCATCAGTGATGGGGATGGTGGGGACACAAAGGCAGGGTGCTCTGGGTGGGCTCTTGCCATTATTTCATTTGACAGCAAGGGTGAAAGAAGAGCTTGAAGAAGGATGCGAGCTCCTTGGCCGTCAGGCTGCCAGTAGCAGTTGTTACTCTGACATTGTTTTTTGGAGAAAAAGCTACCCCAGCTTTACTCTCCTAAAGAAATGATGGGCTGGAAAGTCCTGGCCAGAGGAAGGTCCCTGCTCTCCTGTTGGCTTCTGAGTGACCTTGAGCAACTTGCTCAGACCAGAAACCCCCAGCCATCCCTTGTGAAACCAATGGAAAATTTGATGCTTAAGGGGGCTGTAGGACTTCTCCTGTGGATTATGGGTCAGGGTCCTATGATGAGGGAGGCAACGTATGAGTATAGCAGCAATTAAGGGAGGCCAAGGTTTGCAAGCCTGAGCTACAGGAGCGCTGCAACGCAACTCACACCGTCACGAAACGCAGCTCACAGCCTCGCACGGAAACGGCAGCTCGCTTGGGGCTGGCTTGGAAGGAAGGAATTTTGGGGGTGCTTGGGAGATTCCTGTCCCCTACCGAGCAGAGTGGGGATAAAGGTCAGCCGTGGCCATGCCAAACCCAGCCGCATAGTTCCTGGGTGCCTCAAATCGGGCAGGCCCCAAATGTCAGCAGCTGCTGGGCCGGGAAGATGATCCTGAGCAATTCTCCTATTAATAGGCTGCGGAGGGGAGGCGTGGAGCAGGATGGGGCTTGCTGGACCCTTCCTCTGGATGGGGCTCGGAGCCATGTTCTCAACGTGATGTGCTGCCTGAGAGGAGGCAGGGGCTGAAATACCTCACCCCTCTGTCGTAAGGAGGCAGCTGGCTCCAGGGTGGATTCCCAGGAGATTCCTGAGCTGGGGAATTGGGAAGAAAGCCTGGCCAGAGGTCTGGATCAGCATGAGCTTTGCTGGAGAGGGTGTAGGGTCCTCCCTGTGCTGCGATACCCAGGAGGTCCTCATCCTGCCTTTCCCAGGACACCAGCTTGGGACAGACTCCTGTTTGCCATAGTGCACCCCATCTAGGAAAGCTTGAGCAGGAAGCCAGTGTAGATCTCTCTCCCCTCATTCCTCGCCCAAAAAAGCTCTGATTTTTTTCACTCGCAATTTCTGGCAGGGTTTCACTAAAGCACAAGGCAGTCAAGTGACATGTCTGTCAGGAGACTTATCAGAAAGTAGGGATTAGAGCTGTGACGTCCCTGCAGCTCCTGTCACCTCCGGGCAAGGGGAGGTGTGGTGGTACGTCAGGCCGGAGCAAGCTCTGCTTGGAAGACTCCAGCTCATGTCCCTGTTGCACAGCAGCCCCAGGCCAAGAGCAAAAAAATGGGGACTGTACCGCGCTTCCATCAAAGCTTGACATTTGAGAACTTTTTGGCAAATGGGATTTTACGTGAAGCCAGCTTTCTGTTGCTGCAGCTGACAGAACTGGGCCATTTGATGTGGTTTGGGAGGCTTTCACCCCATGGGATGCTGCAACCCAAACACATCCAACCTGTGGTGCAAGGGAGCGTGGTGGCCTGGGGCTGCAGCCCCAATGTTGGGGTGTGTAAGCTGGGTGTGTTGGGATGCTCACGGGCTGGGTGAGATCAGAGAAAGGTGACTGCTCTGTCAAATGCACTTGGGATGTGAAAGAGTCGGAGCTCAGCTGTTATTTATGGGGGCTTGAGCCTGCAGTTTAGCCTGTCCGGCTGCGGGGTTTGGTCGGATCCTGCTTTTACCACCGGAGTGGTAGAATGGGAATTGCTCTTTGGGATGCAGATTTGAGGAATACATATGTGAGGTTTTACTCGGGTGGCCCTAGGAGGCAGCACAAAACAGGTTTGGCAGTTGCTTTTCACCCTGGGCCCATGCCGAGGTGTCTCAGAGTGAGTTTGCTCCCAGAAGTTGTCAAAGTGCGTCTTTGGTCCTGGGGATGTCGGAAGTTTCCTGGATAAAGCATCGCAAGGAAAAAGGACGGCTCTGACAGCCAGGCGTCGCGGGGCAGAGGTTGCCGTTCCTCCCCGTCCCCCAGCCGCGCAGGGGCAGAGGGACGGGAGCTGCGGGCACGCGGGGGGCCGTCACCCTCGAGAGCAGAGCCCGTGGGCAGGCGGCCGCCGGGGCAGCGGCTCGCGTGGGCGCCTGCCCGGCGTTTCGGGCTGCGCGACAGCAGGCTGGCGGGAAGGGCTGAGTCATTCTACCCATCACATGCGGCTCCGTCACCGGCTGGATGGATTTATCATTTCGCTGAGCTCTTAGCTTGATGCTGGGGCCGGCTGCGTGGCAATAGCTGCAGCGCCCTGGGAAGGATCCCTCTGGAAAAGTGTCCCCGGGCTCCTCCTGCCACTGTCACCGAGGAGGGCAATCAGTGTCAGACGTGACCCTCCGAGAGAGGCTGACACGAACACGTTCGATGCGGGTTGAGTTCCCTGGCTGGACCCAGCTCTTCCCCTCACTCCTTCCCAAAAGCGGTGCAGACTGCAGGGTGGGAAACCAGCCTTGGCATAGGCATGTCCCCCAGGGATGGCTGTGAAACCGGGGGCACGTTGGGGGTCCTGTTTCACCCCTAGCCCCAGCCCCATACCCACTGCACTGTGCTACAGCTTCCACATGTGCAGCATCACCCCAAGAGAGCACTGCATCAAACCATGCCTCTGCTGAGCACATTTCCCTACCTCTCTAGCTCATTTCTGGACAATTTTAACTTCCAGGCTCCAATTTAGGGCAGGAGCAGAGAGCATCTGTGAAAAACGATCTTGCCCCTCAGCAGCCCTCGTGCAAGCGCCAGGTTTCCATCATCCTCCCAAACCAGGGTTTAACACCCAAACCCTGGAGGGGTGGTAGCAGGAGCGAGCGGGGAGAAGGGTCTGTCTGGGGCTTGCCTGGAAGAAACTCGGTTCCCAGGACTGAAGGCTGAGCGCTTTGTAGCTGGGACTTGGCTGGAGACCCTGCGGTCCCTGTGCCATCGTTGCTGGAGGGCAGGATCCAGGCAGCTGGCATGGGAAGGCAACATCCACAGGTTGGTGTTGGGAATGGGGACTGTGGGCTTGCTGGATTTAACCACATCCATCCTTTTTTTCCCGTTAATGGATGTTTTGCACGTTTCTAGGAGAGAGGCGGGGAGGTTGAGCAAGGGGGCGCAGATAAGCCTGCAGGGATGGTGGAGTGAAAAGAGCTCCCCAGTCCCCAGGTAAAGCCAGGACATGGTTGGACTGACTCCAGGAAGGTTGTCCTGGTGGGACATCTCTCTGGATGCTGAGGATGGGCACACTCAGTGCATGTTGTTGCCGCTCTGTTTCCAGATGCCTTGGTTCAAAGGTTGGAAGGTGGAGCGCAAGGAAGGCAATGCCAGCGGCGTGTCCCTCTTGGAGGCCCTGGACACCATCCTGCCCCCGACCCGCCCCACAGATAAACCCCTGCGCCTGCCCCTCCAGGACGTCTACAAGATTGGAGGTGAGCAAAAGCCTTGCCACAGTCCCTCTTCTCTCTGCTTTAACTGGAGTCTTCATTCCATGGGAATTTGGGAATGACATTTCCAGGTATTGGGAAACTGGAGGGATTGGACTCAAACTTGAGATAATGTTGGGGAGGAGGGTGTTAGCTCCAGGGCAAAGACCCCGTTTGAGACTGTGCTGTCTGGGGTGGGAGGGTGACATGCCCAAAGGTGCCCAGGGACCGGAGAGGAGCAGCAGGTTTGTAAATTCTCCCCAGGGAATACGCGATGCCAAAACGGCTGCAAATTTGGGTGTCCCAGAGGTCACGGCTGGCAGGGCAAGACGGAGGTAGCAAAAACGTGCTGGGGCCCAGATGAGGGACAAGGCCAGCAGGGAGGGCCACCGGTGATGCTGGTGCGTGGAAGCTTGGCCACGGTCTGCCCGTGCCTCCCAAATGCTGGTGTCCATCACCGGCACCTCCGTCTGCTGAGCTGGACCACGGCACCAGCCATGTAGGGAGCGCGTTGGTCGGCGCGTCTCCCTTTCCCTCTGGAGCAGTGATGGGGACGCTTCTCTGAGCTATAAATACCCCGTGAGCTCTCTGACCTGCTGGCAGCAGCGGGCAGCCCTGCTGACACCCCAGCTGCCGGATCAGGCAGGCATAGCCGTTTCCAGCCCTTTTCCACGCTTTTCCAAGGACGTGTGCGCTGCAGAAACCAGGCAGAGATTGAACATGGGTTTTAGCGGGTTTTTTAATCCCGTCTATTGTTTGCAGTGGAGATGAAAGGTGGTAAGCGGGTCTGTGCCTTCACCTAGCTCAGGTGGGGGAAAGAGATACGGTTTTACCATTAGGCAGGTCCTTAGAGAGCAGAGACACTGTGGGATGGGAGGAGGTGGAGGCAGCAGGGTGGGTGTGGAGGAGCAGATGGGTCCAGCCAATCTCCCCAACCTCTTTTCAGGCTTGTTTCTCTTAATGATTCTTCACCTGACTCCAAAGGTGAATTTTCCCAAAGTCTCCTGATGACACAGGGTGTAAAAAGTCCCCTTCATTTAATCAGCCACCCTTGTTCCCTGGCACAGCTGGGCTTCATCCCATGCTAATGGTGTGGCCATCAGGGGTATGGAGCGTGTTGCTGCAGGCGCGCCGCGACGTGCCCGGTCCTCCACGCAGGAGTTGCCACAGCTGCTGCAAAGGAAGAGCTTCCAGGGCACGTGCATTGCTCAGGGCCTTCTGATTCGGGTGTTACTCCTTTTTTACAAAACTTCGGGTAGAAAGGACAGACTTGTGGTATTTTTGAAGACCCTATTGCTGATCTCGCAGCTAAAATCTGGGGGGGTTTAATTTCGCAAGGAGCAAACATGGTCTTTAGTGAAAACCCCTGGAGATATCTTGCTTTTGCTGCAGCCAGGCTCTGGCCCAGGGATACGCCAAGCAGGATACATTTTGTTCTGCTCTGTCCTTGTCTCTGCAGGGATCGGCACAGTCCCTGTGGGCCGGGTGGAGACTGGCATCCTGCGGCCTGGCATGGTGGTCACCTTTGCGCCCGTGAACATCACCACTGAGGTGAAGTCCGTGGAGATGCACCACGAGGCCCTGAGTGAGGCTCTTCCCGGGGACAACGTTGGCTTCAATGTGAAGAACGTCTCCGTCAAGGACATCCGCCGTGGGAACGTCTGCGGGGACAGCAAGTCGGACCCGCCGCAGGAGGCAGCGCAGTTCACATCTCAGGTCAGCAGAGCTGGTGGTGCCACCACACACGGTTTGTCACTACCCACCGTCTCCCATTCTTGCCCTGACACTGCTCTGTCCCCCAGGTGATCATCCTGAACCACCCCGGCCAGATCAGCGCCGGCTACTCACCCGTCATTGACTGCCACACCGCACACATCGCCTGCAAGTTCGCCGAGCTGAAGGAGAAGATCGACCGGCGCTCTGGCAAGAAGCTAGAGGACAACCCCAAGTCCCTGAAATCGGGCGACGCGGCCATTGTGGAGATGATCCCCGGCAAGCCGATGTGTGTGGAGAGTTTCTCCCAGTACCCACCCCTTGGTAAGGGAATGACTTTTTTGAGGTCTCCTGCGGAGGCGCATGAAGTATCTATGATTGTAGAGCTCACATCAGAGTTGCTAAGCCTCTCACAGTATCCATCAGTTAGACCCGGGAGGGAGCTGAGCACATTTTGTTATTCCCCCATGTGCTGGGGTTGCAAAATCTGATGCATGAACTTCGTTAGGGTCAATGGGGTGGGATGGGCTTTCTGCTGAACTGGGTTTCCAAATGCAGGGCTGGGTTTTCCCTCTGGGAGGAACGACGCCTTTCTTTCAAAGTTCCTAAACCCTGATAGTTTCTGAATGCAGAAATATTTTTCAGCTTCCCTATCTCTGCCCTAAAACACAACTGGTCAGGAGAAGAAAGAGGGAAGTTTGCTCAGCAGAGGACACATTTTAATGCAGGGAAGTGCTGTGCTTTCCTTGGATGATGTTGCACATCTGGAACCTTTAGCAATGCTGGGAGCTTGCAGAGAGCAGATATGATTTAAGTTTAATAAACAGCCATTTAAACAGAGAGGAGCATCAGTCTAGCTTGGTGGTCAGAGCAAGCATTGGTGGCTCAGGGCTCGTTCCTGCAGAAACCTGCTCCAAGGACAGGGGTAACGCACGGCACCACGAGTGGGTGGGTGTAGATCCCACCGTCACCCACGCAGATCTCAGCCTTAGGGAGGGCAAGGCGGCCGCGTTTCGCTCATGTCCCCCCTCTCTTCACCCCACAGGCCGCTTCGCTGTCCGTGACATGCGGCAGACTGTGGCTGTGGGCGTCATCAAGAATGTGGAGAAGAAAAGCGGTGGGGCTGGTAAAGTCACCAAGTCTGCCCAGAAGGCCCAGAAGGCTGGGAAATGAATTGTGGGCTCCCAGTGCATTGCGCAGAAACCATCCCTGACACCAGGACGCTGCCGCCGTCTCCCCCGGGCGCATGTGTGCACATCAGCTTGTAAGAGTTTATATGTCAACGACTGGATGCTCACCATTAAGGTCCAGTGGAAATTCTTTAAAAGGAAAAGCATGTTCCAGCGTTTGTGAGGCTTCATGTTAATTTTACCAATAAAACTGGTACAACATCCACAGTGGAAAAAAACAAACAAACAAACAAACAAAAAACAAAAAAAAAAAAAACCCAAACCAAACCAACCAACCCAAAAGGTGTGGAGCTCTGTGTGTGCGTCTGTCATTGAGAGGGGCTGGTTTTGATGGGCTTCCTGTAGTCCCACTTAGAGCGGATGGTGGGGATGGCCACAGGCGGGGCTGGGATGGAAGTCTGGAGGGAGGAGGAGAGCTTGGCACCCGTATTCAGGCTGTCACCCAGCGCCCAGCCCTTCCCCAGCTCTTGCCCCTTGACTGATGCCGGTGTCTGGCCCGATTTCTCCAGCCTAAAGCAGGGGCTGGTCTTACAGCGGCCTGGGTTTTGATACTGTCCTTAACCTGCTCAAACTTCTAATATCAATTATCAGGGCCTTTATTATAATTCTTTCCATGCAGAATAAGCCTAAGTTAACCCCCTAAAGTTTGGCCATTTAAAGAGAGAAAACACCATACCCCGTGCCTCCTTGAGGGGCTGGCAGCATCGCTTTTATTCTTTACGATACCCCGTCCTTTTGGGAGAGTTGGCCAAGGCTGCCTCCTCTCTACACACTTCTTTGCCTCACACACGGCGGACCCTCCAGCCCTTTCCAAACAACGTGACTGGAACGTTTCTCCCCGGCTGAAGCCACGTGCTGGAGCCCTGACAAGACTCAGGACTCCCAAGATGTCCCAAAACCCATGGTCTTCACCCAGGATTGTGTCTTAGCTCCTATTGCAAACTTGCAGCCCAGGGCAAGGTCTGCGCCTCTCCCCACTCCACCCAGTGTCATCTGTCCCAGTCCAAAGGGTTGTGTTTGCCAAGTGTTTAGGACTGACCCAAGTGCAACAGCCGGGTGCTTTGAGGGGGAAAGGGTGCGCGCACCGAGCACGGGGAGGATCGGGAGGCGGTACAGTGGGGCAGGCAGGTGGAGAGAGGAGCTGTGAGGGTGCTTCTGGGGACATTTCCAAGGGACACTTGCTCCCTGAAGGTGGGGTTAGCAGCGTGCTGGGGCATCCTGAGGTTGTCCGTGCTCATGACTTGGCTTTTAGGAGAAACCACAGGGCTGGGAGCGGACGCCATGCACGGGCTCTGTGAAGGACAGCATCACACAAGGTCCTTCCCAGGAGAGCTCCAGAGGGACAAGCATCATTACTGTTTGTGTTGCAGGAGCCCTTAATGATTGTAATTAACATCTGACGCTCTGCAGCACTGAGTGCCCCCAGGCAGAGCCTCCAGGAGCCTACACCAAGCTGAATTACAGAGCGGGCTGCAGGAAGCCACTGCCTCCTGCTCCCCCAACGCCATCCCCATCCCGTGCACCGGTCTGACAGCAGACGGGCGCGTACCGGCTTACTGAGCCACCTTCCCCGAAACTGCATGCACAGGCCACCGAGGCTCCTTGTCCCTCTTCGCACCCCCGGCGGCCACCAGCTTCCCCCATGGAAACTGATTTGATGCTCAAGGTCTTCGCAGCATTTGGGCTCTGTGAAGTGCCATGTCCTTGGCAAGCCACAAATTGGAAGGGGATCTGGGGATTCCCTCAGGCACAGCACGACCGCGGGAGAAGGTTGTTTTCCCACTGATAGTTTAATCTCATCTTCCAGCTCTTCCTGCATTTCCCAGCTCCTGAGGCACGTTGTCCTTGTGCCAGAACAGCAGACTTGTGCCCCTTCCTGGGTATTTCCAAGCAGGGCATGAGAACCTCATCATGCGCATGTTTTTCCTCCATCCTGAAAAGCAGCAAGAGCAGGAACTCCTGCGGGAACATCCCCTCCGTGCTGTGCAGGCACCTCCAGCTCTCTGCTCCCAAAGGGAAGCCAGTCCCTGGCACAGCAGGAATGGCGACAACCTTGGGGTCAGGTGAGGGACAGAGAAGAGCAGGTGCAAAATACACACCTGGTCCTCTATAGCGAATTTAAAAGCAAAACCAAGTTTAACAAAGCCACAGCTACGTTTCCATAGAAATATGCCAGGGGAGCTGTGAAAGATGCTCTGGGAGCGATGCACAAGCGGTGCGGTAATTAACGGTGTGGCTGCAGAAAAGGAAAAATATAAACCCTAGAGGATTTAACTCAAACCTGCTCACGGCTCACAGCAGGTCCAAATTTTCAGCTTCATTTCATTGTGGTTGGTACCCCAGGTAACCTGCAGGATCAGAAGGAAGAGGCAGGCCCTGAAGTGAGATGTGTGCAGCTGCAGCATCCCCGGTTTTGGGAGGTTTGGGTCAGGCTCCATCGAGACACAGAATTAACAGAAATACTCTAATTTAGACCCACTCCAAAGCATGAGGTTCAAAAAAGAAAATCAACTATGCTGAATTTCTGGGGACCTCAAACCAAAATCAAATGAAGCCATGACCGGCCTCCGCCGAAACCTCAGGTTTGAAGACTCATCATGGATCTGGGTTTTGGGATTGGATTAATGACCCACCATGTGCAAATCATTGCCTGACCCCACAAGGCTTGCGGGCGCACAGGGGATGATGCTTCATTTGGGGCAGGTGACCCATTTTGGGGTTCTACCAAAATTATAAGCAACCCAACATCACCCTGAACTGGGCCACAGATGGCTTTTGGCAAACCTTGCAGTGAACTAAAGTTGATTTGAGTGCCATCAACACTGTGAGAAAGCACGTGGGTGTTGCGTGGCCCATGGCAGGTGATATATAGGGCTGTGCTGCCGAGATGCATT
Organism: Scopus umbretta; assembly: GCA_013400535.1. NCBI lineage: Eukaryota > Metazoa > Chordata > Aves > Pelecaniformes > Scopidae > Scopus > Scopus umbretta. Next base: position 16,707 of record VZTL01032485.1, read on the forward strand.
TTAAAACACTGATTTCTCCTCCAATTCCTCCCCGTCATGGCCAGGTGTGCCGGGTCCGCACAACCGAGAACTCGGAGGCATTTTTTCCTAGCAACTTTTTGGGTTTTGGAGGTGTTTTTCATCACTGCCCTCCCTGCAGACGCCGCAGCAGAGGCTTCCCCTCCGCAGACAGTCTCAGCGGTGCCATCTGGTGGAAAGAGGGACAAAGTCCTTCTGGAGCAGCTGCCAAGGAGAGGAAATCCAGCCCCACGTCCCACCCCTGCAAAGCCTGGCACTGGCAGGCAGTGCGTCCATAGCGATGCGAAGGGTACAGCCTGGGGAGCTGCAAAGTGCTTATTGTTGTTTCTTTGGAGACGAGAGTTTGCAAATGTGATTATATTACCTGAAACTTAAAGCTCGTGGGGGGAAAATTACTAGAGGTTGCAGGAAAGTCAAAGAGCATCAGGCCTGGCTTGCTCTTGAACAGCTGATCAGCTCTTCAAGAGAGTGTTTAAGAAAGCAATGGATCTGGAAGAAGAGGGAAGGAGAGGGAGGTGCAGGGGATGTGGACCAGCATCTAGTTTCCAAAAGGGACGTCATCTCCTAGATGCAAGCACGCCCCGTGCACGGGATAGCACTGATGCCTTGTTGGGGTTTCCTGGTGGGAAAGGGAAGACCCCATGAACAGGACCATCCTCCAAGGTCTGAGCAGACACCTCTGCCCAGCCCCAGCCTAGTGCTGCCTGCTCTCATGGCACCCGCTGGAGGAGGAGGAATGAGTAACTTCTCCTTTCCCACCTCCACCCCACGGGCCTCGTGTCTGTCTGCGTGCTGTTAATAATTTAAAGTAAGTTTCCTTAATCCACCAGACATGATTGGCCAACTCAGCAGGCACTTTGGACCGCTCTAAAAAATTTATAAGGCTTTTGCAAGACTGCAAGTAGATTCCATGCTGCCGATGCTGACCTGGGTGAATTTGAGCCGCCCGCTGCCCTTCCGTGCTTGGAGGCAAGTTAAAGCATCAACCGCAACCCCTCGTCTGCCCCGGGCACGTCCCCGCAGAAACCCAGCACATCTCCAGGCAGGCTGCCGGTCTCTGGCACGCTGGTGCGGAGCATTATGTGGCAGCTTGGACATGTGAGAAAGCCTCTGCGGTTAGGGCAGCACCTTTCCCATTGCTCCCTTCATCTGTCACCAGTCTCCCAGTATGTTTTGCTGAACCTTAACCCCACATGGGCAGTGAGGTGCTGCCTGTCCCATGTTGACTCAAAAGTAATGATGACATCTGGAGCGTTTCAAGGGCATTTGAAAACACACCGCACTAAGGGAGAAGACCAAGTGGAGATCTCCTGACCTTCCATCCCATTCCTGCTCCCTTAGAAGCTGATGCCACCAACTGCCAGGGAGGCCAAGGTGCACTTCCAGTCTCCTGAACACCAGCATCACTAGGGAACGTCACCCAAGTGGGTCCTGCCATTGCCTGCTGGTGACGGAGGTGCTGAACCATCTACAGTAGAGGAGGGAATGATGCAGATGCAGCTCAAAGTCCATAACTACATGCCCTTGGAAAGTGGGTTCATCACTGACCAACATTTTTGCCTGGGAGCTGTGTCCCAAGAGCAGCTGCCTGCCTTCTCCTTGGCAGCTTCGCAGCACATTTCACCTTGCAAAGCTGTGCTGCCAGCAGGTAGCTCTTCATCTGGCATGGACGTAGACGGTTGCTGCTCTGCTCCCCAGCCCATGTTGCCAAGCTCGGCCTCTTTCCCAGAGCAGATCTGCACTGCGTGGAGCACCCATGTCTGAGCAGAAGGTGTTGGGGGTCCCACGCCAGCCTGGGCAGTGCCTGGCCCAGTGGGGCTAAGGAGAGCCACAGGCAGGAGCTTTGTTCTCCCTGGGCTTTTCATCCTTGGGAATGGCTTTCTGTGTGGCAAGCTGGTAACACAAAACCCTCGGAGTAAACCTCCTTGGAAAACAGATAATGGGCCAGATCAGAAATGGGTGAAAAAGGCTGATTAGGGGAGAGAAGAACCTTTCATGGTTGGGTGGATGTCATCTCTCCGTCCTGCTTTCACCATGTCCCCTTCACAAAGTGCATCAGCCACCATTGGCCAAATCCTGCCCCGGAGAGGTAAAAATCCAGGGAGGAGGGTAAGAAGCCAGGCCCTCCCCCAGAATTTTGTACCATGTCAAGGACCAAACCCAGGAGGGATTTACTCATTTCCTTTAACCACCTACCTCTGCATCCCCCCATTCGAGATCCACGCTTTCAGTGCGTCCACAGCCGGGGAAGCACAAAGCAGCGGCTCTGGCCAGGGTGATGCACCGTGCCCCATCCTCCTCTTGGCCTGCGCCTTCACCCCTCCCTGTGCAAAGACGTTGCTGATCTGAAGGAGAAGCCTGAGCTGTAACACAGCCCGGGGCCAAGCTCCCAGCCAGGCACCGCTCCTCTGCCTCGGAGCGCTCTGCTATCCGCGAGCCACAGCTCGGATCTTTTACGTAGAGGTACTGCAGCATCTTCAAATAATTCGCTCCATTCACAAACATTCCTCCCATGTGTCAGGCAGCCTGCAAATTTAGGATGGCCTGGTTTTGCCTAGTTTAAATGATTTCTAATCACCCCTTGTCTGGCACCATTTTCATGCCTTATATCTGCTAAATACTTTTTGCAAACCTGGCCAGGATCAGCAAGCGCCTGCCCGCCAAGCACTTAGGAGTGATGAGTCTGGAGCAGCCAGCCTTTGGGATGGGGCTGCAAGAAGGGGAAAGAGAGAAGGATGATCCCCAGATATCATCTCCGTGGGGAGCTGATGGGGGTGACAGCAGTTATTTAGCTAAGGCTGCATGTTTCTGAGCCTGTGTTTTGGTGTGGAGTGGGAGTACAGGGGCATTCATTGCCTGTGCCAGCCCCTGCCACTGCTCACACATCCATGTGATGGGAAGATCCTCTCCGATGTGCACCATCTCCAAGGACACAGCGTGGACTTCTCCTCCGGCACAGACCTTGATGACCATGGTTACGAGTGAGGAGAGCCCGTGCCAGGCGGCAGGCGGCTGTGATTAATGGAGTTGCACCGGCGTCTTGGATGCTCCGAGTGGTTCCCATTAGAGCAATTGCTGGGAGGGAAGTGTGCAGCAGCAGGTCAATATGCTTTGGTGCCTCAGGACATCTGCAGCCGTAGATCTCCATGGGGACCATGGGAAACGCGCAGGAGACAGGGACCAGTGGCTGAAGCCGACCACATCTTCAGGTGGAGGTGAAGTCCCTCTTGCAGGGTGGCCTGGGCAGCTGAGGCATTGCCAGCTTGCTGTCAGGCTACAAACACAGCTCATTTTTAAAACCGCCCTCCCCTGCTCTGCACACAGAGGCAAGTACACGGAGATGCTGATCGAGACGTTTCTGAGGCACAGCCAGAGCATCCGGATGCCCAGAGGACAGGACCAGTATGCACAAGATGAAGTTGCGAGAAGAAAACAAGGGCTGCATGAAAATAAGGCTGGAAGTGAGGAAATGTCATCCTGCGNGGAGACAGCCAGGTGTGCCTGGCAGCCTGCCCATAGAATACTTGCAGGTTTTCACCCAAAACATGGATCAAAAGCAACCTTCTTAATTAAACCCCCAAACTAATCTTCCCTCTGTAACATTTTTGAACAGAGAAAAAAAGTTATATTAAAAGATTGGAAAGCAGATTTTTACATTTGGAAAGGTTGTTTGGTTTTTTTTTTATTCTCTTTCAGCAACGAAAAGATGAAATAATTAGCTTTAAAGCTTTTCAGTATTTTAGCAATTGAGTTTGATTGTCTTGCTTGCCAAACCTGAAGATTTTGACATTTTAGCAAAGAAAAAAAGGAAAAAATAAAAGAAGTTTATAGCACAAAAGAAAATAAACTGTTCCTCCATGCAAGTTCAGAACTGTTATCTCTAAAGCCACAGGGGCCATTGCTCCCCATGCTGCCCTGCTCCTGGGGACCCTCCCAGCCTGTGCACTGCACCCCATTTCCCTGCTCTTCCCCAAGGGCTGGCCCACCCCGGCTGCCCCACCACCGGGGCAGGATGGGCTCACCACCTCCAAAGACCTCCTGTGGTCCAGCACAGCTCCCCAAATGCTGCATCAGCAGAGCAGGAGTCTCCCCACCCCTCCTGCACCAGCATCTCCTGCTCTGCTCCCCAACCCCCCTTTTATCCCCACGGCAGCCTACCGAGGTGGGGTGGAGCCCAGCTCTGGAAGGTCCCTCCCCTCTAACCCAGGACACCTGGGACCATTTGCAACCTATTTATTTTCGTTGGCTTCCCCACTTGCTCTCCCTACAGCAGAATGCAGCATATCAGTCTGGTGTGCCTCTGTGCTCTTCATCTCTCAGATAGATGTGTCAGAGTTGTTAGCTATTTCAGTATGGGTTTTTTCTTTCTATTGGCAACCTCCAGTCCCTAAATATTCATGCAGGTTTCAATTCAGCTTTAAAGTTGGTAGGAGGTGGGTGCCTGAATGGGTACAAAGCACCTAATGGGCTCTGTGGGACTGGGTCCCAGCCAGAACACCGTTATGGTCCTGGGAGGTGCTTTACCGAGAGCAGAGTCAGTCCTGAGCTGGACCCTGAGACCTGGCAAGGCTGGAAGAGCTCCCATGCAAGACCAGGTTAGTTTTATTGCTATAAAGCTGTATGTTATAAAGGACAAAGCACTGGTTTGGAGAAACTGGAAGGGGGCTGCTGATGGGAAGTCTTCTGAGTCAATCCATGTTTCTGAGGGGTCACCCCCAAGGAGGTCCTGGATCAACCTTGAGGTCCTGGACCAGCCTTGTCTTGGGGAATGAGGTCTAATTGCACAGAGGTGACAGTTATGTGGCTTTGGTCTTTGTGGGTGTAGGAGGAGGCAGAAAATCAAGGAGGTCGGGAGGAAGAATGTGAGTGCTGGGAGGTGTGAGGAATGACT
>VZTL01032487.1:0-26589 GCA_013400535.1 Scopus umbretta
CCAACCTGGTATTCTATGACTTTTAAACTTTTTCAGCGCCTGCTGTTAAAAAAACAAAACAAAAGACAAAAAAAAAACCCAAACCTATTTGTAAATAAACACCAAAGTCATTGCTGTGACATCAGCTTTTGCTTAAAGCCCACATCAAAGTTTTGGTCTCAGCAGGCACTGCTTTCCTGGGTCAGGGAGCTGGGCATTGCAGAGAATCCTGATGAGGGCTGGCACGGCAGGGCCTCACCCAGCACAACCCCAAGCAGGGAGCATAGAAGGCTGGAAATCCTCCAGGGCCAGCCAAGAGTCCATCTTACCAGATAAGCCCGTAGCAATGAGGTGCCTCCAATGTCAGTCAGGAAGGTCAAGTCAGGATCAGATCCAAGTAACAACAAGCAAGTTCTGACTAAGTCCAGTGCAAGTCCATAGTAATGTGACACATCTGGGATGAAGGCAGTCTGTGGGGCTGGTCAGGACGTACTGGATCACTGGTATGGCTACAACGATGCTGCAGTATGGCCTTAGTTGGGAGCCAAGTATGAGAGCTCAACTCAGCTCAGCGTGTTACGCCCAGAATCTTGTTAATGAGCAAGGGAAGTGCATCACACACACACACACACACACATATATGTATGCAAAGCCAAGCACTTATTACTACTGTAATGGAAATCTTAACAGTCTAATTCAAAGGTCATTACTACTGTAGACTAATTTTACAAAGGAAACAAACATTATTAAAGAAAAACAAAGAATAACAATGCAGTTAAGAGTACTTGTACACAATTTTAATAGTATTACTGCTATTGATGTAACATGCACACTTAGTTTCTATCCCTTTCCCTCATGTTAAACTCATACTTCCACTATTCCTCTGGGGCCTAAGGTTGGTGTTTTCACTCTGATAGTGGTTCATGGCTGTTAGGGTGTGTTATGGCAAGTAGTCAGCATTTGGAGTCTTTCACTGGGAAGAATATGGTGTTCATGATTTCTTCTTCCTCTCCTTCTTTTCCCCTTATACATACACACACAGAGTTTGTGAATATGCATTTATATCTTTCTCAGTTTTCATTGGTTTGTTGTTCCAGGTCACATCCAGAGTTACTATATTTGATGCTGTTTATGAATGTTAGATATGATTTCTTTATCTTTGTTACCCTTAAACTGGTTTTGAGATCCTCCTTTTTTTAACTGACCGTTAGTGAGCAATTTATAGTTGTGGCTTCTCCTATACCAAGCCTGTGCCGCATCTTTTATCATCCCGTGCTTGTACTCCTCAAGACCACATCCCATGTCACCATTTTTCAAGGCCTTTGCTATCATACCTGGCCTGTACCTCTACACTACATCATTCTGCAAGGATCATAAACACCTCATTCTGCCTAGAAGAAGTGCTTGTTACTGCTATCTATATAAAACTATAGTTATACCACACAAAGATAAACAAAGTTAAAACAAATTGGACATAGGCACTTGGTCAATTAGAGAAATTACTGTCATAGCTAAACCGAGTTAAACAAAGCTACAGGTCAAGAAATATTAAGATAGAGCAGGCCTGACACGTCTCAGTCCAGAGGCCTTGTAAGTTCATAAAAGCCTATTGGCTATTACTAGCAACAACAATACAAAATCACAGCATCTCCCAAATGAAAAGGGTCAGGCTTTTAGAGTACAGCTGGTGACCTTGTATAAAGCAAGAAGCCACTTCCATGTGAGGCTCAGCAGCCAGATTAGCAGGATGGGGAGGAAGGGGATGTGCCTGGGGCCCCGAAACAGGTGGGTTTGTTTCTGGTGGATCTGGATCAGGTGATCCAGCTCTCATAGGAATGTTTGTTCTTAAGATTTCAGCCAACGGGAAAAAATGGGAATGCAGAATTATTTACTAATCAGTCCATTTTAGGGGGAGTGGAAGAGAGGAAAACCTCTTCAAACAAACAGTTAAACAATCAGCTGCTCAGTACGTAAGACATGATGTTAAAACATACACAAAACCTGACATTAATTCAATCAAGAAAGATGCTTGTAACAAGCCTAATTTCCTTTTACTGATGAGGTTACTGTTCTGGTAGCAAGGTAGTATGTGTGTTACACATTTTTTTTCAAAAAAAATTTTTGTATAGTCTTGTATAACATTCTCATACGCAAAATCAAGAAAAATGGCGGAGATGAAACCATGGTTGGCTGAGCCCTTAGCTGAATGAAAAGGAGAGAATATTAAAATAAGGTCTGTCATAGTGTCTCCTGGGTTTGAGTCTTACAACCTAGGTAATGGACTACATAATAAATCATACTTGTGACACTGTAATATTAGGTGTAGTGAGTTCTTTTGAATGGATCACATTCTAAATAGTGAATATTTTGTATTTGAGAAAATACTTTGACTTTGTAAAGTTAGGATGACCCATGAAGTCAGGCAACAATGTGAGTTTTAAAAGAAGTTCACACAAAAAGATAAGAATACTTCCAAAATGAGGTAATACATATTAGGGAAATAGTTCATTCTACTTAGCATTGGTAGGTCTCAGATGAAATATTTTGGGATGCCACATTTTCAGAAAAATTCACCATACTGAAGGAAGTCAAAAGGAGAACAACAGAGGGGAAGACATTTGGAGAACATGAACAATAAGAAAATATGTTGTGGTTTAACCTCAGTCGGCAACTAAGCACCACATAGCCACTTGCTCACCCTCCCGCCACCCCGGTGGGATAGCGGAGAGAACCGGAAAAAACCCTAAAACCTATGGGTTGAGATAAAGGCAGTTTAATGGGATAGCAGAGAAAGAGTAAATAATAATAATAGTAATGATAAAAGAATATACAAAACAAGTGATGCACAATGTAATTGCTCACCACCCACTGACCCATGCCCAGCCCATCCCCAAGCAGCGATCGCTGCCCCCCCAGCCAACTCCCCCAGTTTCTATACTGAGCGTGACGTCAGGTGGTATGGAATAGCCCTGTGGCCAGCCTGGGTCAGCTGTCCTGCCTGTGCTCCCTCCCAGCTTCTTGTGCCCCTGGCAGAGCATGGGAAGCTGAAAAGTCCTTGACTAGTGTAAACACTACTGAGCAACAACTAAAACATCAGCGTGTTATCAGCATTGTTCTCATACTAAGTCAGAAACACAGCACTATAGCAGCTGCTAGGAAGAAAATTAACTCTGAATTAAGCTGAAGCCAGGACACAATAAAATGCAAATTTTAATAAGAAAATATAAGATTTGTAGTAATTAAAAGTTTACGGTGTGCTTTAGTTTCTTAAACATTGATGTCTAGAGCCTATTTAAACAGCCCATGTGTCCTACTTAGCTTCCAGCAGCTGTCTGAAAAGGACATCTGTCTCCTGGAGGTCCAGTGTCATATCTGTTAATTTTGTAAGGAAATCCTAAATGCTTTAGAGGATCTGAAATGACACAGATGTCTATGATGTGGACACCTGAATGTGTCTCCAGTTGTTTGAAAAATACATGAAGAATACAAGAAAATCAAAGCAGTTTGCAACCACACAGACTTCAATGATAAAGATAACAAAGATAAGGATATGGAACAAGCTTAGAGGCAGTGCTCCTGGAATTTCATTTAAAAGAGATTTGTTGGTTTTTGGTTTTGTTTTTGTGTGTGTTGTGGTTTTTGCCTTTTTTGTAAAGTTCCCTTTAAACAAACATCTTTTAGTAGTCCAAGTACTCTTTCAGTTGTCCAGGTACCCTTATTTTAACCCAGAATAGAATAACAAATTCACTGATATATTGTGGGTTTTCTATTCATGTTAGTCTGATTTCCATCTGGAAATTAATCTCATGTAACAGACTGATTAAATTAAAGTTTAATATATTTTTCATTGCCATCTCATGACAATGACTGTTGAGCTTCCAGCCATTCTGGCTTTAAAATTGCAGTGAAATATTTCCTCTGAAAATTTCTTCTAAAATTAAGTAGGAAATAGTATGAAGTACACACCAGACAAGCATCATACATAAAAATGCTACCCTGCTGAGGAAAAAACAAATCACATTTTACAATATATACTGCTGATTGTTTAGCAAGAGTAGGATTACAGTAGTAAGCTTTAAGCCTAAGCTTTCTTACATATATGTCCAATTACTCTGAGAATAGAAGGGAATCAGGTGTTCCATAAATAAATACACTTAAAAAGAGAGGAATACAAAGCGGGGGCAGGGGGGAAGCAAAACAAAATAAATGGAGCTTCCTGTGGTTTCAGGTAATCATTCTTCTTCCAGTGCTTTTCATGATTCTTATCAGGGAGCATAGCCCCAAATCTTGCTGCAACAGCTTTTGTTCAGATGATAATTTAGTCTTCATTTCAAATTAATGGCACTTACTCTTCAGGTAAGTTTTCCTGAAATGTATTTTGTAGCTGTTGCTTTAGCATTACTTGAAACAAAAATTGTGGTATAGAGAGAATGGGGTTGTTCATGTGTTTGTAAAATAAGACAAAATTAAATATTAATTTCAGTAATTTCACAGAATATGAAACTGCCTTAGTAGTGGAAAGATCTAACCTAAACAGAGCTAGGAGATCAGGGGAAAATCTGAATGAAATACCTCAATGTTTTGTTTAGTAGCAGTGTGTATAGTCTGCACTACCTTTGGGTTAAGGAATGCTGGGATAAATCTGCCTGTGGCCTTCCACTACACTTAGCAAAATGTTGACTGAATTGATGGTCTACTCTCTCCAGAGATATTCTGTGCAAATGAACACAGTTCTCATATGTGGAGAGAGTTTTGTTGTTTTTTTCTTACTGACTTTATCATAGTTATCCCACAATATATAGGGAAATGCTCCATCATTGATGTGTATTGCACATGTAATAAATCTGTGAAACTATCTTCTTAATATATTAAGTTATTAAGAGGTCTTCAGGAAAACATTTGTGCGTGCTCTGGGGAATATAGCCGTGACTCCTGTATCAAAAATATAGATGGGAGTTTTATCCAGCAAGCAGACTTTTATAAAAAAAAAGTCCAAATACCTTGTAAAGAGTGACTTCAGAATACTGAGAAAACAAGTGTTGAACTCGCTTACATTTTTCCTAAGTTATGTACTTGTTCTGGAATCTAGAATCACTAGGCAATTAAGAGTTATATAAAACAAGGATCCTCCCTGAAAAAAAACCTTCCCAGAAACTGGTCCTCAATCAGTCTCTCAGCTTCAAAACTCAGCTTGTCTTCAGAAACAAAATTTCCAAGATCAGGCACCAAATCAGACCTGACTAACTGAACAAGATATGCACATGTGTCAATACATATAAACTTGGAAATTACTCACATGCAATTAAACAATCACACGCCAGAAAAAGCTTGCATAGAAAATGTGCTAATGTTCTCTTTAGGCTTTCACCTAAGCATCACTAAGAGAACATCTCCAAAAAAAAACCCCTGTCACCTCACTCTGTCATCTCAATATTCCTTCTTAAGGCGAATCTAAATTAATTTTTTTTTTTTTTTAATCAAAACAAACAACCCTCAAAAGATTAGGCTGGAAAATAAAATAACATCATCAACTCTCCAAAATCATAAGCTCTAGAGAAAATAGTTTCGTGGATCATGGTAATTCATCTCATCTTTCTCCTTTAATAGAATTTTGGTATCAACTCTTTTCTTTCAGACAGTCTGATTAACGTATCTTGTTACATTCACAGCATTTGTACTAAAACTTGTACTTAGCTTTGAAGATTGCGTCTTCAATTTCTGATAGCAGAAGAGCTTATGGATCCAAAAGCTTGCCTCTTTTCTCAAGCTATACCAACTGATCTAAAAAAAGATACTATATCTTCCTACAAGCTTTACCTTATTTATATCCTTACACTGTCACAGCTGCAATCAATACAATCGACTTAACGCCTAAATTATGGTAACACTAAGTGAATGATCATAATGTCTTTTTAATGCATTCAGTTAAAGTTTAAACACTCTTTGTTTTTCTCAATATATCTGCCTCCAGTAGTTCTAAGACACATTTTCCTGTTATACTAACTATATTAGTCAATGTTTTTAATATATTAAACTTCCCAAAACCCTTTTCAGGTAAGAAAGTGCTGATTGCACGGGTTTAAATCAATGATACTGAAATATGTCAGTGCTTTGCTCAAGTTTACCTAAAGAGCCTCTATGGACAAAAGCACAATGTGAGCTTCCTAAACCCTGTATTATTCTTCTAACCTGTAGAAATACCCATTTGCTTATTTATAAATGAGGATAAAAAAGAAAAAAATCCATCCTCTATTCAAGAAATATGTTTTTCTAGTGCAGTAGGTATTCTGACTCAAACCTACAGCTCATTTTAAATTGCAAATTATATCCAGATCTCACTTTATGTTAAAATAATGTGGGACAACAGAATTACACTGCAGCAATTCCTCAAGGATACTTGGTCATGATTCTTCTAGTAAAAATATCTAAATTAGATCAAGGATTCAGTTTTGCTCACTGAAGTTCAGTTGTTTTGGCTGACTTTGTGCCAAATTTGGGAAACAAGTCATATGCAAATGGCTCAACTTTGCTTCTATATGCAAATGTGAAGTTCTTTGCAAGTTCACATTTCTCAGCCAGAACTGAAAATCTTTTGAATAGTAAAACTGTACCAAAGAGGTTTCCTTTTTTAAATATAAAGAAACTGCAACCATCTATGAGTTTACCTATGAAGTAATCACAGTAATGCCTAAAAAACTAGAAAACTAATGAATTTAGTTAAATAAGGAAAAAAAAGAAGAAAAAAATTTCATTTTCCAAGTTGCAAATCCCAAGCTGATATTTGAAACAATGTTTCTGCAGGGAACATATAACAGAGACAGCAACTACTCTAGAATGAAAATTATTTGACAGGATTAGTATGCTAGCTAGGTTGTTGTTTGTTGTTTGTTTTTTTTTTAACCCCTGTGCTCTAGGCTCCTTATTGGTTCATAAATCTTGATGAGCATTATAAAAGTTCTCATATTTTCATTAACTGTGACCGTATTGACAGCAAAATTATCCACCATGACCAGCAGATGACTATGCAAAAATTCAGTGTGAGAATGATGCAAAGACAAGAGGTCAAAACTTAAAACAAGTATCTGTAGGACATATCTCTGTAGAGCTCTGCACTTCAAAACAGCCCTATGAAAGTATCGGGTTTAAATAATAATAGAAAAATGCCATTTACCGCTCTTAAGTAGATAAAAATTACGAATCTGTTTTTTTTTCACTGATGTTGTAGTCAGATAATGAAATAAAGATGTAGCTCTGCAATTTATTTCTTAGGTCAAGCCATAACATTTCCTGAATTATTTGAATGAATGAGAAAGAATAGACATCTGAGCTGCTGATTGACTTTTCTTTTATACATGATACATTACCTAGCACTTTCTAGGTAATGTAGAACTCATATTTCTCTTGTTGAGTTATGTAGTTCAGTGGCTAATGCTTTAAATGAGACTAATAATGATACTATCAACAGTTTTAAAACAGCAGTGATTAAGTAATGCTGCTGAAAGATGCAAGTTTTTAAAATAATCCAGAAAAATCACAAAAATTATTTTATTAGTCTTTCCTTTCTTCCTTCCATGCCTCAGAACCAATTGCTGCAAACCTCTGGGCAACTCATTACCATTTCTCTAAACAGAAGCAAAGTCACCAAGCTAATAACATGTGTTTTTTCTGCTTCAACATTCCTGAAATACAAAGTTATCCAAAGACCGCTAGTCAGAGAAATTCTCCTTCTTATAAAACATAGCTTAAGGGAATAAAACATCAGGTCTCAGTAGTGAGGATTACTGTCTGCAACTTAAAATTTTTTATCTTCCATTTTCAGTAAAATTCTAAATTATTTATTCCAGATGGTCAGTTATAGAACTTAATTTACAAAAACAGTTATGTTGCCATGTTAATTAAGCATAGGAAGTTGGTCCTTAAAAGGGCATTTTGTGTTGTTTTTCCCCTTATCCTACATTTTTGAAACCTATGTAGAGTGGTTTAAAAAAAAAAAAAAAAGATTAAGCCAGTGCAATTGTTTCCATTGCAATCAGTGAGTTTTTGAACCAGGGCCACTTATGCAAATGAAACAAAACGGAGTGAGCCATTTGCAATGCATAATTTAGCTAAAAATGTTAACCTCTCCTTCTGTTCAAGGCTTATCCATGAGCAGATCACACATTCCTTGAATTTATTTCTATTTAGACATGTTTTCTGGGGAAAAAAATAATTACTCTAGTGGCTTTATAATCACAATTATTCATGAGTATTTGGTAACATTTATTTATAGTTGTGTCTGGTAGTAAGTACAGATTTATTTATTATTTCTATTTCTAACTCAAATCATGGGGTTTAAAATATTTGCAGCTAAAATTCTATAACATTTTCTTTAAAGAGAGAGTAGGACCTGTTTGTCTTATTCATAATACTCTTAACATTTTCAGAACCAGGTTACCTGTAGTTGCTCTATCTGATACTGTAAAGAGCTTCCAGAAAGGGGATTTTTCAAACAGCCTGTACTTTAAGCCTTCCCATTTCCACAACAGTTGAAACATATGATGTAATTCTGTTTAAAAGGGTGTATCTGTCTTGCCTTTGTGAAAGGTTATAAAGACAGAATTGTAAACACATTATTACCCTATGGGCCTTTTGCATGCGGAGGAATGTGTGCAGACCTCTCTGGGAACCCTGTGACCGTATTAGCACACTGTAAATGTTAATATCATAGAGCCCATCTCTCAGCTTTGAATTCTAACAAACTGGGCAGCACAGTGCTGCAGTCTCCTGTTGTCTGGTTTGTAAGACTCAATGAGCTTGCATATGTTCATGTCATGAAGAAAGTGTAGCTCATCTGCAAAAAAGGTGCCAGAAATACTTGCTAGAAGCCCAGCTTCTAATACAGGAGACTATGTTGTTTGGATAACAAGATATGGGAGCAGCATTTTCTAAGTTTTCTTCCATAAAGGCAGGAAACAGGAAGTGCAACACAGTAGGTAGGACTTTGACTTCTTAGAAGAGTAATACTTTCCTATCGTAATAATAGTTGCAGAAGACTGAAGAGAAACAGTTGTTCTTGGTAAATTATAAACATATTCTGCCATAGAATGTTTGTAATTGGCTGATATCATGATTTTGAATAAGCAACATCTTAAACTCATGAGTATTTAACTGCTAGGAAGAAATGTAGGTTTTCTAAAATGTTTCTTGGCATGAAAATTGTAGTGCTAATAAAGCTAGCAGTTTATAAAAGAAATAAAACAACACAACAATAGAAACACCACTTATAGCAAGATAATTATGTAGATTGTTCTCAACATAATTAACTAAACATAAGACATTGATTGGCTGTTACCCATAAGCAATTAAAAAATTACCATATGAGGTTTTAAATAGAAAAAAGGGAACTACAGTATAAGCATGCATTTTAGACTTAGTTCCTATAAGGGCAGAGTATTTCCGCTGCAGCTTACTCAGCATCCCATTCCTCAACTGGTATTCCCATGGGTTCCAGTCTGTATCACACCAACAAGGTCTAAATTAGTGAAGATTTGAATATGCTAAAATCAAAAAGATCTCAAATGAAGCTTATTTTATATTTGTTAGACTAAGCCTTTTGGATTAAAGTTTTTTTTAATCTCCAAAATTTGTTATATATTAATCCCAAATGGAATTAACCATTTTATCAAGGCCAACATTAGTCATTGCCAATTTTATTTTATTGATTTTATTTTTTAGCAATTTGTTAGTTTACCCACAGAAAAATGTTCTCCTGTTGTCTAAGGCAGGAACAGGAAAGTTTCTTAATAAATACTGCACACCCTTTATCATCAAAGGGAACAAAAATTTTGTGTTACCTTTGTTCCTGAAATACAACACAGATTCTAATAACATGCGCTTTGAAATGCTACAAAGCACAAAGATTTTAGGTCTCACTTCTGGTTTTCTCATATTTTTATATACCTGACACTTTCTTTAATATACATATATGTCTATTTATTCAGCCTTCCTTCCTATAAGGAATAATTGCCATCCCTTGAGAATGCATTGAAAATAATTTACTAGGTTTAGGAAGATAAGAGATTTCTACCTGAGCTAGTCCTATAGCAGTACTTTCCCTTTAAATGTTTGCCTGAACTTTTCGAGAACCTTACCTCTGTAAGAAAACACATAGGATCGGTTGACTCTTACAGATTCAGGATTGCAGAATGCAGACTGAATGGGAATAAAAAGAAGCAGAGGGGACCAGGGAGGTGTCCTGTACACAGGCATTTTCAGGAAAGAAAAATCTCAATTTTACCTGAGGACTGAATGTTAAATTAATTTGTATTTTTATATTAAGGCAAATTTAAAAGATTACTTCTACTGGGGATAAGGAACTAAACAACCTAATTAAGTTCCTGTGGCAAGACTTGTAAGAATTGACTGCATTCTGTATTAACTTAACGATTTGATTGCTGAATGTATTAATTCAATGGTCTGTGATTTAATTCAGTCCCACATTTGAGCTTGATTTTCTAATTTCTTGTATTAATAATTCTCAGTGGTTTGTATTTATGGTGACTGGCTTTCCTTTTTTTGTTTGTTTGTTTTATAGCTTTTTATAAAACCTACAAAGTTATATAAAAGCAGATTAAATGAGAAATTAGTAACTCATCCTGGCAGTCTTATAAACTTACTTAAGTACATTCTTTTGCCTAATCTAGTAATTGATTCTCTGTCTGAAACCTGCAAACTGATTCCCAACCAGAAAGACAGGGGTGGAAAGAATGTCAGGGTTTTGCCAGGTTAGAATCATAGAATCATAGAATTATTAAGGTTGGAAAAGACCTCTAAGATCATCTAGTCCAACCATCAACCCAACACCACCATAACTACTANGTTGGCCTCATCCCATCGATCCAGCCTGTCCAGATCCCTCTGCAGACCCTTCCTGCCTTCCAGCAGATTGACACTCCCGCCCAGCTTGGTGTCATCTGCAAACTTACTGAGAGTGCACTCAATCCCCTCATCCAGATAATTGGTAAAGACATTAAACAAGGCTGGCCCCAGTACTGAGCCCGGGGGAACACTGCTTGTGACCGGCCGCCAACTGGATTGAACTCCAGGTTATCTGTGACTCTAGGCTGCATGTTTCCTTATAACCTCATATGATACCACTTCCACTTCCTGTGTAAACTAGTGAATTTTGAAATTATAATACCCTATGCACATAGGAACTTGAGCACAGTGGTCATAAAAGATGTGAAAACCAAGACCTTGTAACTCAGTTCCCACAAACAGAAAAAAAAACTATTTTTAAATAGTTGTAAGTACAGTAGCATCACAAACGTAGTAAAAACAATCTATAAATCAGAGTTAATACTTTTTAAATTATTTGCCTGTTGCAACTTGCATGAAAATAATGTAAAAAGGAGAAGCAAAATTATGCAATTTTTCTGCTCTACTCTGTTAGAATATTTTATTAACAATCAAATAACATACACATTTTCCTTCAGATTTTTCCAGAAATTCTTTTTTTTTTTTTTTCTTATAAAATCTTGTATGACAGTAAGAAATGTCAGAGCTAAAACTTGAATTGGCAATTTATTCTTTTGTGCAGAGACTGAATGTAAGGGTCCATACTTTTAGTCAGTGATGTTGACAAAACTGACATATAAATGAAACAACTTACAGCTGAGATTCTGTGCACATTTGACAAGCTATAATGGAATTGTTTGCAAAGTTTTATTGAAATCCCTGCTTCCATTTATCTTTGTTAGCACAGCTACAGAAATCTGCAATATAATATTCTTGTATAAATTAAACTATCTATAATAGAATTAAACAAGGAGAGGAAAAGAGAATAACATATTTTATTTTAAAGGAAAAATGTTTTTGTAGGAAAATATTTATACATTATTACTTTGACATTTACAACAATTTCTTTGGGTCCATTTCTTTAAGAATGCCTGAAACTCACAAGAATTTATAATCAAGGACAGTGAATGATTTCCTTTCTCTCTTTTGTCAGGAAGGGAATTTCTGTACATTAGTGAACTTTAACCCAAATGCTGCTTCTTAAAAACTGACAGGGTAGATTATCATTCCTAAGTGCTTTGTTCTCTTTTGTTATACCATGCATGATGACAAAGTTCAGAGCAGTCTAAACTGTGTTTACTAAACAAGGGACTAAGTTCATAGAAGATGCTAAGCACTAATTCCCAATACACCAAAGCATTTAACTTATGCATAAAAGTAAATATGCAATAGGTTTCCAAAGTCAGTTGAAATCAAATGCTTCTATCCATATATAGCCACCAAAAAAGCTGAACAGAAAATGTTAGGAAAGAAAATTTTATCTTGAATTCAACTGTATTTTCATATGCATATTTTATACTGGCTTTCATAAGACTCCAAAAGTTCTTATGACCTTGCAGTTAGTGACCAACTTCAAAAATACCATAAAACAGAAATGTCATGACAATAGTGATATAAATGTGCAAGTACAGCAAAAACACAGCTGAAAGAAAAAAAAATCTTGGAGAGTTTATGGAATTTTTCTGATAAATGGTAACTGCAAGAATATGTACCTGCTTTTCATCATGATGCAAACCAGGTGATAGAGGAAATCAAAATACCCAAAATGTGCTAGTACATATTAAATTATTCCATGAGTCAGCTGAAGTTCCTAATAAACCTCGAAGTTTAAGATATCTACAGGTAAAGAATACATTGCAGCAGTGAATTGAAGGGCCCAAGTCAGTTAGTTTTTCATAACCCATTACTGTCTGCTGTCCATTACCTTACACCACCTTCTCCCCACTTTTAAACCTCTGCACTCCTGAAGAAAACAACTCATACCTTGACTCCAGAAATTAATCTAAATTACTTAATTATCTGAAAATGGCTCATTTAAAATCCATTTAATATTTAAACTGTCTGATTATTTTTCAGAAAATTGAGATCTGCGTGCTAACATGAAAATCATGGAATGCTGTGGGATATTCATCACAAAATGTCGTAGTGTGGATAAGACCCTATCTAAATGGCAAAAAAGCCAAAAGATGAGCAAAAGATAATCACTGTTTTAGAAAAATACTAACAACTTCTCAAGATGAAAGTTTTAATCATCTATTTTACCCTGCCAAAGTCAAACTAGATAAAAAATATCAATGTTAAAGAAAATCAAAATATATATTGTTAGGTTTTTTTAGGAACAGTCAAATATTTTTAAAACCCTATTCACAATGTTAACTGAACAATACGCTAAACACATTTGGTTGTTTTGTAATACAGAAGAAAAAATTATATTTCATTGTTTAATTTTCAAACCATTCACACAATTGCTTTTAAATTAAGTCAGTTGTTCATGTTAAATAAAAGGTACGTGCCAAATCCTATCATCTTTTGTGGCTAGCCGACTGCATGCTTAATATTTTCCCTTAAGCATTTTCTAGTTCTGTTTCTATCCAGCCTTGCCTCACAAGGTTGTGCTTCATGACAAAAACTCCTACACAAGTAAAAATATAGCACCTTCAATAGAGGAGGCTACAGTATTTAAGAGGAAATAGAAAGAGCAATATATATGTCCTTTTCAATAAAATTGCTAAATTCAGAGTTGTTCATCTGAGTTTGGGTGAGAGGCTTCCATTGGGTTGGGGAGGAAGATTTTTTATTTACTTTTTTTTAAATTAACATTTTAAAATTATTTTCTTAAATGGTTTTAGAAAAAAAGAAGGGAAAATTAAGATACAGAGTCCTGAAAACAAAGCAAAAATTTCAGGAAATATTTATAAATAGAAACCAAATAACAAAAAAAAGGGTATTAAAAAATATTTCATCATTTCTCTGCATTCATTCAGTCCTGCAATCAGTGTTGTTGTACATCATTGATAGCACAGAGAAGGATTTTAGATTTTAGATTTTAAGAAAGTAAGCATATCTGTTTATCCTTTTATCTTGCTTTAAATATGTCAGAAGCAAAAATACATTTTCCTTCTCAATACTTTGATTTCCACAATAGCTACTGTTAGAAAAAATGGATTGACATGAAATCACCACTGAAAAAGTTTCTAGTAATAGTACTAAAAATCTCCTGTACCTGAAAGATTCAGTCTCTGTACAGACCTGTCAGGCGCTGAGACAGTCATGGTTGGTGGGATTCCAACTCCTTTATAATCAAAGGAGGTGTTCCCATAGGCTTTGACAAGGCCAAGATTCCACCTTATAAATTAAGTCAAATATTTATGAAACCCTTTAGAAATTTCAACTCTTCCACATGCTTTTGGGATCCTGAAAAATCCAAAAATGGGCACAGCAGGAATTCAGCTCTCTTTATTAGAAAGAGCTTGTATCTGTTTACTCTTACAAAATGCCAGATACACCTGAATTTTCTTTCAGGTATTTTCTTCTTCTAACTGCTACTGTCTCCTGTTGTGTTATGCTTTTCTTCAGAAGACACTTACTAGTGAATAACTTAAGTATTTGAATATCAGCTTGACGTGAGCTTTATATTTTTAAGACATGCTTTCTATAATATTTGTGTGTTCATCAAGGCAGCAGTGCTCCATTGCAGGGGTTCAGTCATTGTTATGCTCACAAACACTGAAGAAATGTATAAAAGATTTATCCCAGGGTTGATACATCCAGTTGGGAGTCTGGAGAAACAAAATTTCTCCTGCTGTGAGACAGAGAGGAGGGCAACTTAGACATTGTATGTGATTTGAAATGCCTTGCTGTGCTGGTTGTCCACCCAGCTTGCCTGAACTTTTTGAGTGATTGTGCTACTATGGGTGCATTTGTTGCATTCACAGATGTTGCAGAGGCAGGAAAAAAAAAAACAAAACTTCAGACTTTTGTACAGTGATAGGCCTGATTCTTTACATGAGTACACTGTCTCATGCCACATTGCCCCACTTTACTATGACAGTCTATCCCAGACTGCAGCAAAGAGTACATTTTCTAACTAGTCCTTCCCCTCAGAGCTTGTTCACATTTATAAGCAGGTATGAAAATCATTTAAAATTATTTTCAGGTTTCCCTCAGTGTCTGTATCACATGACAACTAACATGTGGATCCTTATTTCCCCTTTAAATACCTCTATTCAGTAAAATGCAATGTAATGTAGTGTAAAAGCAGGAAGTTTTAGAAACTGTATTTGTTAATGACATCAAAATTAGGGCTTCTAAAGATGGCACCTGAGTGTCATCTAGCCCATGCATCATTGTTATATATATATAACTCATGTTTCAGCTCTCCCCACATATCTATTATTATGTAGGAAAACGTAGATCCAGCTCAGTAATAGTGAGTTGGATTTTTTCCTACTTGCTGCAGCAGAAATAGGATTTTCACTCATTATACTTTTTGAGAAATCCCGATAGAGTTTTCAAAAGCTGCATTACAACACAATAATTCTTTGTAGTTAAAGATCACTTAGAAATTGTCTTGCTAGTATATATATAATTATATTAGAAGTTGGCTTCTAAGTGTAATACTTGTTAATAAATTAAATACAAGTTTTAATAGCTTTTTCATTTAAAGTTAAATTACAGTTTTAGGAATACTGTCTCTGTAACTGTTAGTGTCACTGACTACAAACCAAAAAGTTGCTTTGAGCAAAATGATCCTAGTTTTCATCTAAAATAAAGTTCATGTCCAGCATATTTCTGAAGCTATTATCCTCAGAGTTATTTAAAATGTGGGCTGCTGAATTTATGACTCATTATTCAACAAACTGTTACTTAAACCTTAGCCTTCCCCATTACCAATAGCAATATTGAATCTCTTTTTTTTCTGCCTTTTCTACAGGATTTTAGCTAACTAATGGAATTACAGCATAACACCATCTTCAACTTTATCAATGCAGTGGGGAATCTAGTCTGATTGAGTAGAGATTCATCCTTTAAACCCTGTGACTTCCTATTATATTGTTTTCATTGACATTAGGTAAAAGGTGCTCCTGGGTAAAACTAATTCAAGCAGTTAAGATTTCAATTTTTGTCAGTATTCCCTTTCAGATTACACTCACTGATACAAGCCATTGTGCTAGAGATATCACATCTTCTCCAAAGTCTTTGGCTAGATCATTATCACCTTTATTAACACTAGAAGCTTAATTTTAGAATGGGGTGCAAGAAAAATTAAAATAATTTTGCAGGACAGTTTATATTGTTGTCTGAAACATTAAAACGTCAATAAAAATTGAGTAACATTTATCGGGGGTGGGGAGGAAGCTCCTATTTTAGCTGTCCTTTTGGCCATTATACTTGAAGTTCCCATTAACCTTAACAATGCCATCAGATAAATTTTGATGGGATGAAATATTCCTCTAACAGAAAAGGTTAGATTTGGAGATGATGAATCCCATGAAAATTGTTAGCAGGTTAGAAAAGTCTGACAGAACTAATACATCAACAGATTCAGTACAGCAGAGGGAGTGCCTGATCGGCATACAAATTTCAGGGAGACCATTGTATATATATTATATCCTTCTCCCAACATCTTCTCTTACATCAACATTTTCTCATCTCTCTCCAAAAATAGCTCAAGAGCCCTGCATAAACCCACTACAAAACCCAAACATACCAAAATTCCTAAGAAAAACTCTACCAAAATCAGGTTTTTCTTTCAAGTGCAGATACCTGTGATGCCAAGCAGACCTTGAAGAGTACTGGGCAAGTTTCCATAACGTTGTCTGCAAAACTGTGAACTAATATTCAGGGGATGAGGTACTTTCTGATTTTATTTATTGTTCTTAACCTTTGCCAAGTTTTTTTCTCTGTATATTGGCTGTTATTTATGTGCCTGTTCTGAGACAACACAGGTGTTACAGTCACTGTAGTTGGATTGCTCTTTTGTGACATGGTAACCACATGTTGAATTTTTTGTGATAACGATAGAATCATAGAATCATTAAGGTTGGAAAAGACCTCTAAGATCATCTAGTCCAACCATCAACCCAACACCACCATGACTACTAAACCATATCCCAAAGTGCCACATCCACACGTTTTTTTAACACCTCCAGGGATGGGGACTCCACCACCTCCCTGCGCAACCGGTTCCCATGCTTCGCCACTCTTTCAGCAAAGAAATTTTTCCTAATATCCAATCTAAAACTCCCCTGGCGCAACTTGAGGCCATTTCCTCCCTTCCTATCATGGGTTACTTGGGAGAAGAGACCAACATCCCCTGCGCTGCAACATCCTTTCAGGAAGTTGTAGAGAGCAATAAGGTCTCCCCTCAGACTCCTCTTCTCCAAACTAAACAAACCCAGGTCCCTCAGCCACTCCTCATAAGAGTTATTTTCCAGACCCTTCACCAGCTTTGTTGTCCTTCTCTGGACACACTCCAGCACCTCGATGTCCTTCTTGTACTGAGGGGACCAAAACTGAACACAATTATTAAGGGAAAGTCACCAACACAGAATAAGCTCATACAGAAACAAGAAAATTACTTTATTAATTGTCATAGCTGAAATGGAATGACAATAGAAAAGTGTCCTGGTTTCAGCTTAATTCAGAGTTCATTTTCTTCCTAGTAGCTGGCATAGTGTTGTGTTTTTGACTTAGTATGAGAACAATGCTGATAACATGCTGTCGTTTTAGTTGTTGCTCAGTAGTGTTCACACTAGTCAAGGACTTTTCAGCTTCCCATGCTCTGCCGGGTGCACAAGAAGCTGGGAGGGAGCACAGGCAGGACAGCTGACCCAGGCTGGCCACAGGGCTATTCCATACCACCTGACGTCACGCTCAATATAGAAACTGGGGGAGTTGGCTGGAGGGGGCAGTGATCGCTGCTTGGGGACTGGTTGGGTATTGGTCATCGGGTGGTGAGTAATTGTATTGTGCATCACTTGTTTTGTATATTCTTTTATCGTTATTATTTATTTATTTATTTATTTATTCATTTATTTCTCTGCTGTCCTATTAAACTGTCTTTATCTCAACCCACGGGTTTTAGGGTTTTTCCCGGTTCTCTCCCCCATCCCACTGGGGCCGGGGGAAAGTGAGCAAGCGGCTGTGTGGTGCTTAGTTGCCGATTAGGGTTAAACCACAACAAAAAGGGAAGGTTGCGCATTTGGTAAGCAGAAAGACAGCAGTCTCCTAACTGTTCAGAAATGATGGAGAAAATTCAGAAAGAAAAAACACATTGCAGTCTGTCTGCAATGTGAACTGAACTGCAGCTTAGTAGTTTGAATTGGTACCTTAGGAGAATGAACTTAAGAGGCTGGATCAAAGCTGAAATTATTCTTATTTCCTGAAGAAAAAAAATAGGATTTCATTAAGAATTAAAATCCCTCATTTGAATGTCATATAATATAATTAAATACTTGAGGCTTTATGTTTAATTGTTCTAAATTGCAAAAGCCCAGCAAGGCAAGTGATGGGTCAGCGGAGAATTAAGATAATTCTTTTCAAGGACCAGAGTGCAAACAACTGACCACACTGAGATATATTGTCTAAAGATATATCTTTTCACTTGAAATTCAAGGTTTTTTCTGGAGAGACTTTCAGTGGTAAAAAGACATGTAGGTGTTCTGGTCTGCATTGTCTCTTAAATGACTTTGAAACGTCTCTCAGGTTTTTTGTTTGTTTGTTTGTTTTAAATCCTAGAGATTGATAATTATAATTCCACTGTAAATTCTATATATTTTATTTTAGTCAAATTATCTTTAAAGATTGAAAAAAAATAGTTAAAAGCATCAGAAATAAAGAAAAAAATGTTTTTCAAATGTGGATCACCCCTACTCTTGTGAAAGCAGTGCGAAGAAAAATAAAAAAGTTAACCTAATCATACTTTTCTCATAAATTACCAGTGAAGAGGGGCTTCCTAAGCGATAAGAATATTAAAACATGCAATTGATTTTCAAGATAGCTTTTATTTCTGTTTTTCTCCTAATGTCTACATCATGTCCTATTCATGATAATGACACTTAAACAAGGGCTATTTTCTACAGGTTTTATGTCACCATAACAAAGTAGCATGCATATCTCCGGATTAATTTGATGTTTTTCATCTGAACATAAAAGGTTGCTACTGTGTTGTTGAGCATCAAGGTACTGAACATTGGGAATATTTCCATTTTAAGATATTTTTCATCCTTAAGCTGTCTTAATTGGCTGGATCAAGACGGCAGAGACACAGACTGCTTATAAACCGATAGTGTGGAAAACAGGTGTAAGGATACTTACTGAAGCCCTTATTGTACATTTATTGGAAAAGAAATAACAAAACAAAGTGTAGGCCACTCAAACGGAGCTGACAACTGAAAAATTTGACAGCCATTTTATGAAGAATTTATTTGTAAACATTTTTCCCTACTAACTTTGCCTAGCATTCTATAGCAAAGTTTTCAGCTGTGACCTCATTTACTTCATGAGAGATCAAAAATCAGGTACATTAATGTATTCAGGTGCAAAAAGGTTGTGAAATCCAATCAGGTCCAATTGGTTTAAAAATGGAATATAGAAATAGATGTGATAAAGACTGCCATAAGCAAACTTTCCTTTTATACTTTCAAGCACAGCTTCTCTGTTCTGTCTTCTTCTCCATAACTTTACTTGATTACATAGTTCTATTCTGATCTTATACTAAAAATAATGAAAAATTGAAGTTGTGTGTGTGTTAGTGTGAGGGGCTTTCAGTCTGCCATGGGGCAAGTTCTGCTCAGTGTCAAAGGCACAACTAAAGGCAGAGAATGGGCTCATTTTATGTTCCAGTTCCATGAAAAAATCAAAGTTGCTCAATAGCAAATATCTTTTCTACCCAAATATCCTATTAATTAAAGAACTGTGCTCTACTCTTTTCCTCCAGGACCCCAAACCTCATAAATTTTGGTTCTTTGGGAAAATTAGAGTGGGTTCAAAGTGATCTGAAATTCATTTCTCCCTAATCGGTTAGCTCATTAAGCAACTTTAACCACCTTATGTAACAGCTTTTATGTTAAATAAATTATAATAGGGAATCAATAGTAAAGCTAACCTGATCAGGGAGAGGATCAAAGCTTTATACACAGATTATTGGCTGAATGTCCTTGGAGTGTGATCCCTATGAAATTAAGGGCAGCTGCTTAATAGTCTACAAAGTGATTTTTATATTACAAGTACACAGATACGTGACCAGTCTCATGCGCCTATGGGTTTTCAAACAGATGCAAGTACAGGTGAAAACTTAAATATGCATGTGTTCTTCACACCTCAAGCTAATTAAATCCTATTCCTCGGCATGTTCAAATTTTTAATGAATTTGTAAACAATGGCATAAACAAAACATTTCTAAACCATTTTTTTTCCTTAAATAACTCTTTTTCGATGTATGTAACCTTTCACATAGTCTTCCCTTCACCATTTACATTCTCTAACACAGGGTTAAGTAATATCAAGTAAAGTTTCTAATTTTCCAGCAGTACATAAAATAAAGTTTCTTTTCTTGGATATTAAACAAGTTTGGATTGCTGTTTACTATTTAATGGATGTTGTAAATGTGCAGATTCACACCTCCTTGTGTGCAAGAAGGGGGAAAAAACATGAAGAAAAAAGTTAAAGTTCTTTTGTCAAAAAAAGTCGCCCAGAACATGAACAATCTTTGCTTAAAGTTCTACTCTACTCTAGAGTGTAGCTTTCTAAAGCAGCATCATGGGGTTCAGCTTTTATTATCTCAGTGATTTACAGGTAATATCTGGTTTGCGTACAAGTGGAAGGACAGTTTATTCTAACTGTCAGCCCAGCTTAATTTACAACCTAAAAGCCAAGAAGGTTTGGTCTAGTTTGGTTTTACTTTATTTTGTTTGGGTTTTTTTTAATCCTGACTCAGGTATCACCAGTAATAAATTTTCTGTAAGTGGAATTTGGCTTCTAAATTGGTTGATGACGTGGGAGGCAGAATAGAACAAGCCATTCTTTTCTTCCATAGTCTTCTTTAAAGCAAATAAATCTATTGAAAGCTTTCTTACTAAAAGCAACAGATAGATTCTGAATGCCTAGAACTAAGTGTCTTCAGAAGGAAACTGACCCTAGAGGGTTCCAAGAACGGTTAAGCTCTCACAACTCCCAGCCTTACTCACCCTTGCTTCCTTGCACCACTTGCTATTATTCCTTTCTGTTCTCAAAATGAGAAAATAGCTCATGGGAATTGTTTCTTTCTGTACCCAAGTAATCACGCTTCAGAAACAAATGAAAACAACAAAACAAGTGGAAACAGAACAGCTCACTTTCTCTGTAAGTTTATATTTTATTGCTCTTTCACAGCAAACTCTTGTCTCATCACCTGCTATTTTCAATCATCTAGTGGGGAAAGGGCACTTCCCATTCAGACTCTCTGGCACGCACAGGGACTGGAGTATAACTCTTGCTCTGCTTTCCTGCTGTTATAAAAGCTTGTTCATTCTTAGTAATGGTTAGAATGAAAGAGACATTTTCATTCTGATTCCAATTGTTTTCCATTTTTGGCTGATTGTAACCCATTTTCTAAGATCAACATACTTAATCATTCTTTCACGTGGTTCACAAGTTGGCAGTTTTAACTTTCGAATCAGAAGATTAAGTAGTGCTCTCTTAACTGGGTACTGTGGCTAGCCATCTTGATGTTTATGGCCTTCACCTTCTGTGTTTCCCTAAGTTGTTGGTCCATTATTTAGCAGTGAAAGTTGTGTTTACAGATCTCTGCTGTTCAAAGCCTCTCTCCAAAGACTGTTCATTACTAACATATATTCAAAAAGCCTTTGTTGCATGCATGGTGCCAGGAAATCAGGCAGCAGATTTTTCAAATATTATGATAAAGATGAGGCTTTTTAATAGATGTGAAAACACTGTTTCCAAGTGACTAATCTAGCATGTCCAGATCAGTGCTATTCAATTTTTAAATTATCATCTATGCCATAATAATAGTCAGCCCTGAGGCTGATATGCAATCTTAATTAAACTGTTGTGAAGTCAGTTCACAATAATGAATTAATTATCTGTGGTAGTGTCCCTAAATTTCAGAGAAAGAGATCCACTCCACAACGGGCATGGATTCAGCAGATGTATGTAGATTTTTATCATGGCTGAGCTGACAGCTAAATAATTTTTTATGCTGCACATACCCAGTCAGGACCAGTTGCTGCTGCTCTAAATCCAATCATGCAAAAATGCTTTTATTCTCTCTCCAAACTGAGTTTATGAAGATTCAGACAACAGATGTTAATGGATCTTTTAAAAAGTTCTCAGTAATGTCTTCCTTGTACAGAAGATTCATACTGGAACTAAACAAGTTTTTAGACCTTCTGCATACCTTCACAAAGCATTCAGATATGCATGTTATGGTTGGAGACTTTGAAAATTGTTTCTTAGAGGTTTATTGTACTGAATAAATCTGAGTAATAACAGAAAAATATTGTCTGATATGTACTACTGTG
This sequence comes from Scopus umbretta, assembly GCA_013400535.1. NCBI lineage: Eukaryota > Metazoa > Chordata > Aves > Pelecaniformes > Scopidae > Scopus > Scopus umbretta. The sequence goes on from VZTL01032487.1 coordinate 22,338, forward strand.
CAAATACCAGTTTTCAGATGAACATCTGTAGAGAGAAAAAAATGGTCGACCGATGCAAAACTATCTTCTCACTTATATAACTCAGCAAGAAACAAAACTTTTTGAATTGCTGTTAACTAGAAATGTAGGTCATAAGAATATTTCCCAAATACTGCCACCAACATGTGTTATCTATCAATGCTTCTTTTTTCATGTTTATAGCTTCTTCTTCCACATACTCTCAGTCTCAAAAGTTGTTGCACCACAGGGGTTTATACAGTTTCATGAGGGAACTCAGACGCAATGAATATTGCTATTCTTTTTGTCCTGGTCTGAATTTGATTATCCTGCCCCGAGACAAATGGTAAAATCAAGTCCCATGAACCTGTGAGACGCAACCTACAGTGCAGTCCTACTTAGTGCTTTATCTATCCATCACCCACGAGAAGTACTGCTGTGCCACTGCATGTAGCCTGAGGTCTCCTTCAGGTGCCTAGTGCTAGTCTAGGGAGGTCAGGACCTCTCTTTCACCCAGACTGTTTCAGTTAGAAATGCCACACTGATTGACCCTGGGAATTGCATGTCCAGTCTTCATTTTACTCTTTTCAGTTTCTTTGCCAGTGACTTATTGTTTTGTGAGGAACTATATCCTTTTATTTACTTCAAGCTTTCCACCATTTAATTAACTCTTTGTTATTATATCATAGAAGTGCGATAGGAATTTTTTTATTATTTTTTTCATCTATGGTTTTTTGATCATTATTTTATATACATTTTTGATTTCTCTTTTTTCCTTCCAGAAAAAAATCCCAGACTTTTCATGCTCTTATTGTTTTTTTCCATGCTTTTGAGTGTTCTTCTTTTCTCTGAATTCACTGTATTTCTCCCTTTATTTATTTGTTACAGTGATTAGCAAATTCATTCTGTATTTTACAAATTATTTACAAGTATTTGGCAGCCTCTATATTCGCAGTTGAAAAGTTTCTTCATTTTTTTAATACACTGAGCAGATTACTTTTCTGAAACTGCATAACTGATTTATTAATCATTTATATTTGGATATTTGTCATTATAGTCCTTGTAAAACTGCCATCAAACAGCTGAAGAGCAGATCTCCTGTGTGAACAGATAAAATGTGAACAGATCAAATACATCCTATGAATAATATGACAAACAAATGGTACCTGTCAATGGCACAGACTACTCAGAGATGGAAACATTTTTGAAAATAAGACTCTGCGATCTAAGTAATTTAAAAGTTTATCAAAATTAAGATTTTCAAATTCTTAGATTGTAAAAAAGAATAAATCTCTTCAGCAACTTATTACAATACTTTTAATAGCTACATAAATTCAGTGTGAAAGATTTCCATGCAGAAAGAAAGGAACACATTGAACAATACATTCATAAGGGACAAATTTTCAAAATTAGATGCTTATATTAGGTTTTCTAATGCTTGTTGGACATCATGGGCGGGGGGAGGCAATTAAAAAAATTGCATGGGCATCTAAGCCATTTCCAGGGATTTTAGAAAATGCTTAAAAGGCATCTTAAAAGGCATCACTTGCAAGTTCAAAGTGATACCTAAGTTATTTAACCATCTTCAGAAATTTTACACTTAAAGGAATGGCCCGTTATGAAAAGATGCAGTTCCTTCTACTGAAACTGAAAACATGGGTTTAAGATTGTAGTTTTAAGCAGTAATTTAAAAGATGAAAAGTTAAACTATGACCAATTCAACCATCTTTAACCACAAAACAGCCTTTCCTACTTCTTTCCTTCTTCTTTTTGTCTCTCCAGTATTCCTCCATAAAACTGTAAGTCTCTTCAAAAAATGAAATGGGGCAGTAGATGCTCAGAGGTATTATTAATGTTCCTGTCACAGTAGTTTTTTGTCCACTGGGAAATTGTTCATTTATGGTGAACCAGACCTCAACTATAGATGGAGCTTTGCAAGCTAAAAACATTTCCCTTCTCAATAATAAAGGACTTTGAAATAATATGTTAAAAATGTCATGGAGGGCACTGTAGATGACTAATGAGTGACTCGAAAAGAATGAGTGCAATGTTTAGCCTTATAAGATTATTTATTGACTGGACTTTTACCATATCTATTTTTGATTGACCTTTTCTGAAATACAAGAATTACTCTGTGTCTGTCACCATATTTATGAGGTTTCGGTGCTAGTGATTAATGGCTAAAAAAAGTAGATATACCACTAAAGATTTGTTCTCTTTTCTTATTATTTTTAAAGCGGAAATAAGTCACTACTACCAATACTACATCTATGCTAATAACAGTCTGCAGACTCAGAGTTACTTGCAGGTTTCAGTCTTGCTTATTTTATCACAAGTTCAGTATCTGTGAATTTATTTTTAAACAGAAAACCCAACGATTTCTATGAAGAATGTCTTGTGTATAAAATTTCCTTTTTATCATTATCTTGGTTAAATTTCTAGGTTAATTTTATTTAGACCACAATCTGATTTATTTAGCAAAACAATTCATAATAAACCCTTCACAAGAAAGAAATTAGAATAGCTAGAAATGACTTGAACATTTGAGAGGTAAAGTAAAACAAAACTACAACTTTTTTTCCTCCTCTTGATAGAAGCAAGGAAAGGCAGTTTCAATTTTTATTATAATATCCAGGGAATAAAACATATTTCATAGCTCAGCAGCAGGCAAATACTTTATATTTAAATTAGAGTAGATGACATTGAGCAGGAGTTGGTATGATTATGTCTTTTTGATGAGTCATAACTAATGAAACAGTCTAATGCTTATGAAGCAAAACTGGTGATGAAAGTGAGAATGCAACTGGCAAGACCGAAAAGACAGTGGAGGAGAATATGCATCTATATGCACGTACGATTTAGAGAAAGAAAGAAAGAAAAAAGAAGACATAAAAAAGTTTATTTTAATGATTTTGCAGAAGAAAATGTCTCTAATAACTTATTGGACAAATCTGCTTACTATGTATGAAATTCTAGGAGGAATCTAGTGAAAATGAGTAAACTAAGAATTTTTCATATCTCATGTTGAGGGGAAAAAACTCTCAGGTAAAATCAGTTACATTATACAAATACTGAGATGGTAAAAAGGCAGAAATAAAAAACATGCTGGTTTCGGTGATATTATCCAACTTTTAATGTAGAATTCACCCTCTTGAATTCTGTGCCACTTTTGATTTTTTGTTTAGATTAGTGTTTTTCACATGTCTGTAAGTACTGTCTCTCTGCTTCCAGAAACTGTGATTTTATACTTGACATTTTTGTCAGTTATTTGGTTCTTGATGGCAGGTAGGTTCCTTCTTCCCTTCCCTCTGCCTTCTCTCTTCCTCTCCTTTTTCTTCTCCTCTGCTCCCCTCTCCTTTCCTGTCAATATGTGGGCTTCTACCCTTGCAAAATTGGGATAATTTGATTTAGCCACATCTGTAATGAAAGAAAATTCACATGAACAGTTAGAGTGTCTCAGCTGACATGCAATAGCTTTTTAACTTTCATCAACTTGTGTGTCTGAGTCTTTATATTTCTTTCTATGTTTTTTCAAACATTTTAAAAATCTAGTGGAGTTGATGTATTATATTCCTTCTCTTGTTGGAGATTCTTAACCACACACCTAAGTATATTCCTCAGTAGTCTCACTGAAACTATCAGGACAGTTTACATACTTGAGCTTCAATAAAGCTTTATAAATGTGATTTCTCAGAAGGGTATAAATACCACATCATCTACTTCATAGTCTCAGAACTGCCTTTCACCAACTACTTTGCTCTCTCTCTGCCTCTGTTTCCATGCTATCTATTTGTCTTCCTTTCCTAGGGGACATCTACAAGGCCAGATACCTATCATAACCACTGCTAGACCTTGAAACACTCAAAATGTGATTCCCAGAATAGAAAACTCTTTCCCATCTTGGTGGGAGTGCTGAGTTGTGTTTGTCTGCTCAGGACACAGCTGAACTGTGCAGATGCCTGCATGCCACCATGAGCCACATGTAACTTCTGTGTGTGAGATTAGCATCCAATGCTTACGCAGCAAGAGGAATTTGAGCCCTGGTCTCCCAAATGCTAACTGGTTTACTGAGGTGAAGGACTGTCAGAGATAGAGCTGTCCTTATTGCATCAAAGCATATCATTGTGTGAGAGAGGAGAAAAAAAGACTAACTCTGTAAGTTGCTCTTCAAGGCACTTGTCAGGGATATGCAACATAGGGATTCATGGAGATTCTAGTCCCAGGAAACTTGGTATAGTTATGCAGAAGTGATACA
>VZTL01032494.1:0-14656 GCA_013400535.1 Scopus umbretta
CTTATACTATAGTTCTTGTTCAAATGAGATTTTTATAACTTAAGTTTTTTTCAGATTGGTTATAATAGAGGCTTAGTTCTGCTGCCATTATGAAGTCAGTGGGACTACTGGTATATTCATGTGATTAAAAATATGTGACAGTAAGAGGTCCTAAACTAACAAATTTCTCTTATGCTCGCTAATAAAGATGATCCTGTGTTTCCATCCAAAGCTGGGAACTAGGAGATGATGCAAATCTTTACTTTTCTGGTAGCTTCTATGTATCTTTTTTCCTAGGATCTGAAAAACAGATTTCTTTATTATGGCAGCTTCAAGACTATTCCTGCTTTTCAAAGTTACCAATGCATTCTTACTTTGAGAACAATAGACATAGTTATCATTTCTTAACGTACTAGTAGTATATGCTGTGGTTTAATTCAGACTGTGGTACTTAAGATCTTAAGCACTTAAGAAGATAAGTTTGTATCTTAAGACACAATCCGATCTTGCTTTGTATTACTTATAATAAAAGTTTGCTTTTCTCTCCTGCAGTTAAATGGATTGGAGTAGGGAAATCCAGGGAATCAATGATCCAGCTGTTTTAAAGATTTCAGATGCATGGAAGAAAGCACACTCCTCAAAAGACTGCTCATTCTTAAATGCATTAGTAGCCCGCAAAGCAAAGATGTTGGAAAGATAGATTTTTGCATGGAAAGAAATGCTAGAGTTGATACCCCCAAATCAATCGCTACTCCTGAAAGAGACTTTAACATGAACCTCTATCAGTTCTTGTTCAACTGCAATTTCAAGGACACTTGTCATTGTTGTTCAAGGTGCCATCAGATTTTTTTTTTCTCTACCTAATATTTACATCATAATGTAATTCCTGTTTGAAAATCTAAGGTAGCATTACCTTCATGACCATTTGTCTTTGTTATCCTCTCTCTGCTTTTGGCGGTGTTACTTCCCTGAAATTTTAGACAGTAAAAATAATGCAGTTTTGCACAGATAGTTTTACATCCTCATTATTTGTATTCCTAAAGCTGTTGTATTCTTAATGGCTGCTCTTGTGAGTGATTAAAGAGGGGGATTCTGATTTTATAATGCTATAAATGCTGTCTAAATTATTGTGTGATCTGTTTTTTAAAAAAAGATGTGATGCCAAGCTGTTAAGAATGTCCAGGTTTTTTTAGCTGTGTAACACAGAAAACTTACTCTTTGTAACTCACAGAGGACACTCAAGTGTTTACCAGGAAGTGTGCCCAGAAAGTTAGAAAATTGATATTGTAAAAAGTTCAATTGCGATTATTAAAGAACTGTTCTGATTTTGAGTTAAATGTTTTCTAATGTTACTTTTTTTTTCTTTTCTTTTTTTTTCTTTTCTGGTATTTTAAAAACCCTGCACTTCTCTACTTCCAAAGCGCATATCTCAAACTGTTTCCCTAATTAAGCGAGGTTATATTTATATTTGGTGAGAAGTCTAACATTTTGATGCCCTTTTAAATTTTTTTCTCATAGCCAATAGAAGAACTTTCTCTGGAGAACTGGCAAAGCACAGACACTTTTGTAATTATAAATTTAAGATGCTTTAGAAATAACATTTAAAGATTCAATGTATTTGCTTTAGACATAGGGAAAATAACAAGTATTCACCTCACGACAGCTGACGTATTTTGGCTTATTAGTGTTGGGAAACGTTCTAGAACTGTTTTAATTTGTAACCATTATTATATATTCCAAAGAATCTGATTTCTTTTGGCAACAACCCAATAATTACATATTCCTTTTCCAGATTTTTTGAGTATGACACTGTTTTTCCACGCTATACTATGGTATTCATGTGCCTCCTCTTCACTTCAAGTAAAACTTACTTTGTTTCCTACAAACAAGTTTGTGTCAGGGTGGGGCAGTAGTTTCGGATTTAGTTTAGTAGATTTCAGCTATGCAGGTGAGTATAAGAAACAATGCAAAATAAAAGATATGAGGCCTTTGAAATTATGTCTTAGATAACCAGATGTTGCCTGAAGTGGAACAGATTTGTTGGATTGATGCTGCTGTTGAAGTGTTCAGCACAATGTTTATGTTCTCAACTGACATAAAATTGCTTATCACAAGGGGAGGAACAGGAGGGTTGAAGGATAAAACTACTGATATTTAAGGAGCATTTTCTATTGAATTGTTTGAGTGTGACAGGAGTTAGCAGGGTGTGTATTTTACTGGTGTAATATGTGGAAAGAAGAGGATACCACAGAATGCTGGAAAATCGGCAAATACACTGAGAGACCTTTGTATCGGCATTGCTTGTGAACATCATTCTCCTCAGCATTAAAAATCAAACAACTTAGTTTTTTCTGGAGGGGATGAGGGTCTAGTTCTGCTGTCAGCCTCGCAGTCCAGGAGAGAACCATACCATCCCTCCCTAGCTAAGGGACATCTTGAATTAAAAATCTCTTCCGAATTCCCTGATGAAGGAGGGATATAACTGTGTGAAATATAAGATCCAATGTTCATTTAGAAGGGAAAAAACAATATTACTATTTTCTACACGATGGAGGGAATTGACCTTGCAGTGTGAACAATAGGTAGTAATTACTAAGTATTCTTGTCTTCCTGTAGCTGCAGGAGGCACCAAGGGGATTTGTGCAGTAAAACCACCGGCCAAGGACTGGGGGCCTAGCCGGTTCAAGGAGTGAGTAAATAAACAAATGAGGGCATGCTTTCCTTCTACGGTGAGTGAATAAATGCGGGCTCACTGTGCCGTTGTGTTTCACTTCTGCCAAGGGGAGACCTTCAAGTTCAAGGCCCATTTCAGTTCTTCCACTGTTGTAACTCCACTGCACAAACTACCCTTGTTTTTCAGTTGAGGAATTCGTATTCCCAGATGCAGCAGGATTTCTAAGCAGTATAGCTATAGCCTAAAATGACGCAAAGTATTTGTGCAGTTAAAGAAACAAAACAGAATTGTCTTGGATGCAAGAGTGATTTACGTTCTTTTGCTTTCTTTTAAGTTCAGCTGGGATTTTTCTTTGATTCTCCCACTCAAGTGCAGGCCTGGAAAGCTGAAAACATCCTCCTAACAGTACATGTCCAGATAATACATGGTCCAGGGTCTGTTGGTGTATATTTACTCTTATGACGTGGAACAAAGAATTTTTCTCTTTAAACTTCAGGTGGTTAAACTTGGACTTGTAAAGCTTATTATCTTGTCCCCAAATGCCAGTTTCACGTAAGCTTTGCTAGAGTGAATTCTTGGACTGGTGCACAAGTACTGTCCTGGTGTCAAAGAATGGTTATAGCCTACCAAGTTCTCCCCTCCCCTGATGCTACTCATTTGTACCTATGGGGAAATAGGCTGGGATGTGTTATCACCAACCTGAATGTTGTGGAAACAAATGCTAAAAGTTACAGAGATCGGTTCAAGCACTGTATGCTCTGCTCTTGAAACCATGCTGTGTTCAACTATGGAAGCAAGGAGGAAGAAGAGAAGAACAGCCTAATGCTCTACCACCGGCAGTGTGTTTAGAAGGGGCAAAGTTACATGTCCTTGAAGGCACTTGTAGGTTTTTGTCTAGCCAAAATACACTGTTGTGCTTTTCTTCCCCGCTTCGTTAGTCAAGAGCCCTTTGGCCTCAAAAGAATTGCCATGCTTATTGGCAAAAGGCTTTTGGTTGTCTGTCCCAGGCTAGTAGTAAGCGGTAACAAAAGGAAAAACCTTTGTACTTCAATGCCAAGCATGTATTTCTCAGGCCCTTCCTGTATACTCCCTTCCTCTGCGAAGTCTCTTCTGTTGCTAGCATGTAAGGGGAGAAGATGGCAGCATAGGATAGCAGTTGAAATTGATTCTCTTCCAAGCGTCCTCTCCTGCTAATGGGATGTTTTTGGGAGGCACGGGTACCTGTTAAACCTGACAAGGCTGATGACAGACAAGGTATTTTGATCTCATGCCATTCTTGCTGCCACTGAAATATTTACAAGGTTGATTCTCCCAGGCTTGTGCTGTACTGCCGCATTTAATAGCCCTCATGTCCCTACGGTTTAGTGAGCCTCCTTTACTAACTAATAGGAGGGGAAGTGAGGGATACTTCTGCTGCTTAGCCTTTCCATTTGTATTCCATGTGTAATTGGATTTTGGCATGTAGCTAATGGACAAAACCTTCAGATAAAGTGGCAGACAGATAATTTTGATGTAATGCATGACAGCTGCTTTCGTCTATCATAATCCTGGAAATCTACTTTCTGATAGAAGATTACAGTTTTCCTTTTGCTGTCACAGCCAGCTCCCTTAATGAAACATAACCAAAGGTTTGGCTGCTTTAGAAAAAGTAAAAGGCAAAGTAGCTGGGAATGAAGGCAAGGGACAGCTCAGTCTGGTGAGTTTTCTCCTGCCCCTACTGTTCTTAGCCTCTGAAACAGTACAACTTGGTAAACCTGGTAGCACAGTAATCAAGCACACTTCTTGTGGTTCATGACACTTCTTTTAGTAGGCATGGTGGTGCTGGGTTGACGGTTGGACTAGATGATCTTAGAGGTCTTTTCCAACCTTAATGATTCCATGACACCTTTACCTACTTAGGGCAGACTGCTGTGCATGCATACATACACACAGACGATGCATTATTTGCAGAGACTTAAAAATTTACGCCATTCTTTTTCAGTCTGAGTGTTTCAACTCATTTGATATCATTTTTAAAGTACCTTGTAATGAATAAACATTCAAAAATCTTCCATTCAACTTTAAGTAGATAATGTTGAGTTAAATCCTAATGCTCTTCATTGCCACTTCAGAACTATTAAAGCAATCTATTTTCTTATACCATGGTAGTTTTTTTTCAGTGAGGCATCAATTTCTGTAGACTTCCAGATGCTTACTCTTTAGCTCTTCTGATGCACACTACTGGTATTATCAACAGTGTGTTTGAGTAACGTTTTGGTAACAATCTGCACAAGTACAAATAGTTTGCTTTGTTCTCATTTATTAGTTGCCTTCTGCATATGACAGAGGGAACGGGGATACCTGAGTGTTGGTAGTGGAGAGACAGTATGGGGGGACAGGTGGCATCTCTCTTTTTGGAAAAAGTGAGAGGACTGGTCACTTCTTTCTCCGTGCAATTTAGGATTTGTTTGCAGCAGAGCGAACCTCCCGAGTTCATCTTCTGTGCCCCTCTCAGCAGGAAAAGCAGCATGGGTTACTTACTTGTGCCGAGGTACTGCAAGTCAAACGCTGCTTTGTGTGAAGTTTGATTGTACCAGTCATTGGTGGTCTTTTTCATTATTTTCCAAAATGCACGTTACTTCCCGAGAGCTGAATTGTCAAAGTCAGGTTGGAATGGCGTTTCAGCTTGGTGGTTTACTGGAGCCGGCTGCATTTTACTGAAAGGTCTACGCAAAGGCATAAATCATTCTGTAATCTCATGCTGACATATGGTATGTAAATACCATGATCCACCCAAAGGGTAGCCAGCATTATAAATGTACTTGCTAATCTCCTGCTGAAATGAGCACTCAGTATAATGCAGCTGTAATCTAATAGATATTAACGGCCTGAGAATGTACAGTAAGACCTTAATAATTCAGTATTGTTCGATTGGCTCCATCTGACCTGTAATTGGCATGATAAGGGTTGTGCCTTTTGCAGTCAAGCAACTAACTGTGTTAGTTTAATATTACTAGAATTTTTTAAAGCCTTGATTTCCCAACAGAAATAGCCTATGACATTTTAACATTTTTTAAAGTTAAACATATATTTTGATGTGCAATACAGTGAATTTTCATATGGGGGAGGCGAGAACAGAATACCCAGTATTTTTTTACAACAATTTCCATTCTAGATGCTCATACACATAATAAATTCAGGTCATGCAGCACTCCTGGTATGGCCAAAAACTTTTGGATGTAGTTTTGGTTTACTCTGCCCGGACTCTCTTATTGCTCCTCTTTTAGGCCAAAGTCATAAAAAAATAACTGGAAGTTGTTGCAACGTTGCTCACAATAGGCATAAAAGGGAAAGGTTTATTCCACAGGTCTTATGGGTTTACTTTGACACACAAGCTTACCCTGGAGCTCCTCCAGATGCAGGTGTCTTGTGGACCTGTCCTAGTTGCCCAGGATAGAAACCACAGACATCCCTTCCACGATGAACAACTGAGCTGATGAAGCAAGCAAATAGAAGATAGTGAAGGTAAAGCAGGAGACTAGAGAGCAGGGATCCCACCTGAGCTGTGGAAAAGCAATTTTTTTTTCTTTTTTNTGTGGAAAAAAAATTTTTTTTTTTTTTTTTTTTTTTTTTTTTAATAGCAGTTATGGAAAAGAAATGTTTTTGGCCCAGTACAGAGCTTACAAGTGAATAAGGAAATTACATTGATAGCAAGACAAAATCTTGCATCTTTTGAAAAAAAGTGAGTTTGTGCAGATGAATGCACTTTTTTTTCTTTTAATTTAAGAAATAAAAGCTGGCAGACGTCCCCCTGCCTCCCCGCAGGTACACATCTGAAAAGCTAAGAGCCTCGAGCAGATTTTTGATGCACCTAGCTGACAGCCTGGCCTGCGTGCATAACGTGCTCTGTGGTTCAAGAGGCTTACCCTGGCGGGAAGATGGGTGCAGGTTCTATAAACTCCCTTAGTTTCTTTGCAGAGTACGACATGCCAAATTCCTACAAACAATGATGTAAAACTTTTTTTTTTTCTTTTTTTTCTGTTAAGGAGCTGCTGATGGACCTAAAAGAGCGTGCTTATATGGCTTGAATGTATTCATCTCCATTTTGGTAGCAAAATCCGCTATGGAATAGCATACCTGTTAGGAATCCCTCAGGAAGAAAAGAACAGTATATACACGTAAAAGTGAAGGTTCTCCAAGACATGAAATTTTGCAGAGATATGCGAGTTTCTAGAATGAGTTGCACACTACTAATGGCAGGTCTTAGGGCAGAAACAAATGCAGGAACCAGTTAACTTATTTAAGCAGTATTTTATAATTCAGGACAACAGCGTGCTGTTCTGTGACTCAAAGCGGGATTTCTTTGCCGACTGATTCATTATATCAGTGGGTCTGATGGTCTGCTCGTTTGTCACAATTAAGTAATAATTTATGCTACCTCCTGAGGAATGAAATTTGGCTGCTGTGTATAAAACACTGACTCACCAGTATTTGGAAAACAAAGTAGATGTTTTCTGTATTTTGTTGCCCATCAGAGTCGGTGAATTCTGTTTTGGCCACTCCATCGCAACTACTTCACTGGAGTGCGAATTAATATTGCAGCTCCAGGAGTTTGATATTAAAATCGGTTCTCACCAGAGATCTTAGGCTATGGTTTTGAATCGTATCATGACACAGCTGTCTTAGGAATTCCTTTAATACATCCGCAGTTCCATTTTTTTTTTCTAAAACTAAGACCACTTAGTTGCAGAGCACGATGTAAAAACTCCTTATCCAATTCAGTCTACAAAAGAATGTATTTTCATGCTTTAGATAATTTCAGTCAATCTTGGAAAATGTAGCTATACAACATACAAAAGTGACAACTCCAACACTCACACACAATATGAGCTGTTGAGAATCACTGTTATATTTACCAACATTTCCATATCCCTGTCAGCCAGTTCTGCACAACTGTTGTCCTCATCATAGTCAGCAGCACCAACAGAGATTCCTCTCCTCTCCCCGACTCCTCCCCGGGGTGATTCTTCTTCTCCAGTTTTACCCTTAGTGTGGCTTCAGCAGGAAGCCTTCCTCATCCCTCAACTTTGGCAAATGGGGGACGTTGAGTCTTCCTTCCTCCAGCAGGAATCATGTATTCAGGTTGCCAACCCAGCTACCTGCAATAGCACCAGTAGCGACCATGTCCTACCACAGAATTGACAAGCTTTCTTCCAAACCTCGAGTTGCTTACCTGTCTCCTGGTGTACACTTCTTAGGCCCTGTAGTCAGAATTTATCTTCTGTCCTGGATACATCCAGGTATATTTTTTTAAATTTGCCATTTGAATGTCTAGGTTAGAGCTTTCTCTTGTAACGTTGCACATAAAACTTCCATCACAAGTCTCAGAAGCTTTTGAGATCTGATGTATTAAAAATACTCATCATGCTATGAAATAAAGGGGCTTTGGTCTTAACAGACAAGGGACGTAAAACCCAGTAGGAAGGAGAGAGCCCAAGATGGAGGTTAAATGGTTCATGTAGGGGTGTGCAGGGGGTCTGTGACAGACAGGGGAAAGTGATATATCCAAGTGCTACTGCCATACAATTAAAATTGCAGGACCATCTGTAATCTACCTGCTCGTGCTAAATACAGTCATCCATTAAAAAAATATCCTAATCTTGTTGTTGAAGCTTATTGAACCTGACACACTGAAAAAGGGATCTTTTTCCAGGATGAAGTCCATTCTGCTTTTGAAAACTGAGGAAGCCCATAGCAATAAAGTTTATTTAACTAAGCGGTATTTCTGCTTACACACTGGGCAAAGACTGAGGCTGCAATGTGAGCTTACCTTTCGTGGTTCACGTAGCGGTGTTCCAGACTTAAATAAATTATGGAATGAAGATCAGGAAAGGCAAAGCTTGCAGGCACAGTCGTGGGGGCCGTCTGCCTGAGCTCTCTTTCCCTTGCTACAAGTCCTTCTAGCTCACTAAGCCTGGCTTTGTGATGGTTCCTCCTTTCCTTACTGGCATTGGAAGGGGAGTGTCCCTCGGGGCAAGGGGAGCAGTCCCACCAGCGTCAGCCTTGCGAGTGCATTTTTGAGTGCTGTTTGAGCCAATTTACTAGCAATGTTGCAGCTGACTATATACATAGCAAAATGGAGTGATGTCATGCTGAAGATGGGGATCTAAGGAGACGAAGAGCTAGGCAGGGGAGGGGAAAAGCTAATCTATCAGCAAATCACTTGGAAACTTGTGCCCCTGCACACCTGAGCCACCACCTGAGTGCTGCTGCTCTTTGGTAAATCAGACTGTAGTGTCTGCTAGTCCTCAGGTTGCATTCTCCTCGAGTTACTCCGAGATCGGAGTGTAGGAACGTGTCCTGACAGTGGTGAAGTTTAAAGAAGAAAGTCAAAGGGTGAAAAAACAAAACAGAAGATCTGACACGGGAGGGAGTCCAGGGTTGGATCTTTAAGGGTAAACCTTTTTCTGATGTTTTATTGGACATGCTCTCCAGTACATCTTACTTGCTGTAGACAGAAGGTAGAGCTTTCTTTAACCTTTCTGGAATTAGAAACGTAGGCGTAATTTGAGTCTGGATTTTTTTATGCACCCTTCTGTCATATGAGCTACGACCTACATCTTGGCACTGAAATAGGGAGACTTCAGGAAAGATGAGGTGTGGCAGGGAAGAAGGAAGAGTTTTGCTTCCGAGACACAGACTCCAGGAGCCAGGAGGGACCGTGAGGGGCCTTGAGTCAGTGGGGCCTGGGATGGGAGGAGGGTCTCTGCCTTTGCTGATCCAGACAGACACTTGCCCAGCCTCCTACCCTGAGACTTCATAGCCTCCCTGATGATCTGCTCTGGCATTTCATCCTTAGAAAGTTTCTCCTACCATCCACTCGGATCCCTCCTGCTGCAATTCAAGCTTGCTCTTGAAGCAAGAGGTGGTCTGTTTGCTATGGACAGGGAGAAGAGATTATTCCCTTTTTCTCTGCAGCAGTATTTTGGGTATTTGCTACGTCACAGTTGTTTTTAACTCAGGCTGATCAATTCTCTGAAGCTGTCCTTGGAGGTCATTTTTAGAGATCTCCAAGGCTGTTTGTTTGTTTGTTTTTTTTTCCTCTGTCACTGGGGAGTTGAGACCTGAAAATGGCCACACTTCGACTACTGATGTTTGCAGTGCCGAGTGGAAGGGATGGATGATGTCATGTATCTTGCATCAGGAAATCTAGTTATGGATTCTAGTATGATATTTCCCATCTTTCCAATGGCACAGCTTTGCTGATTCATATTCCAGTCCATTTTGCATTTGCTCTATTGATAACTTTTTTGCTTGCACGTAGAAACTTGCCCACAGCCTTACCGCATTGCAGCCTATTTTTCTCAGACCATTTCTCCAATTTGTTAAAATCATTTTGAACTCCTATCCTATTTTTCTAATGTACTTTCAGTTCCTCTCAGCTTTGCATCACCTGCACATTTACAAAGTACACTCTCTATCCCATTGCTGACTTCACCAATGAAAAATTTGAATTGTACGGAAGCAGGACCTGTTCGCCAAATACATTTTGCTGTTTGGAAGGTGAACCACTTTCGAGGGTGTGATTTTTTTTTCCCCTGACCAATTCTGCACCGACCCAAAACCAGTTTTGTCTAGACCACATTCCTTCATTTGCTTATGAAAACATCCTGCAAGCCTGAACATGTCACCAGTTGAACTGATACCAGCAGCTTGCTAATGCTGTGAAGAATATGTCCTGTTCTTCACCTTGTGATTGCTGAGCCGTGTGCCAAACCAGTTTGCCTTGCTGAATAGGCAGAAAATGAACCAGTGAAAAATAAATGAAGAGGTGCCTGTGGGTTCAGCAGGTTGACTTGGCCCAGCATAGAGTCCAGGGAGCAGCAGAGGTGCCACCAGGGAGGGGATGACACTCAACCATGATGCATAACTTCACACTGAGCCAGAGTCAGGGCCTTGTCGAAGCTGGGAGGTGGTGTTCGCTTCTTCCCGTGAGGAGAAAGGTTGAATTTGCCTGTTGGATAAAGAACTGGGAGACAAATACAACAAATGTTTTCATTAATTTCTAGCTAATCATAACAATCATAAGTAATGATTAAGTCTAAGGTCATCTTAGGTAATCTTCTTTAAACAGATGATTTTTTGTGCCCTTGTTTTTTGTGCAAGAACACCCTGAACATACTTGTTCAGTCAACTGCAAATCATTAATTAATATGGATGACAGCTCTGCATACTGAATCAGTGAAAAGCAATTCCAAAAAGGACATACATGTCTCACACATGTTCTCTCTTGCTCACCTCAGTATCAAGCTGCCTCCACAGCAGGATGGAAAGATGAGTTTTCTTCACACCGGCCACCCGGCTCACTCCAGGCTCTGGCCATTCCTGTGGGAGCCCAGTTCACGTCTCATCCAGAGACAGGCGACAACAGTTGGATTCAGTCCTGGCATTTTGCAACCCTTTTGTCTTCCCATTTTCTCCCTTCAGACAAAATTGTGTCAACCTAGTAATCTTGGCACAGGTGGAGACTTGATCCTGGAGGAGCAGCCTGCAAGCGATGGGGCTGCATGGGAGATGAGAGGCAGAAAGTGATAGTGGCAGAGGGCACCTGCCCGAGCTGGCCCCGGGCTTCGCTGCATTGGCGGTTTAGAAGAGAAAGAGCAATTTATCCATTCAGCACAGTCAGTAAGGGAGAAAATTAGATGCAGCAAATAAAGAAACCAGCAAAGTTATTTTTGTAGTCATTCTTGAGGATAAAGCTGGAATTTAAAAGCCCCTTGGCTGTGACACTGGACCTGCTTATGGCCATGGTCTGTGCTCAGTAGCAGGCAAGTGGGAGACTTCATTCCTTATTGTAAGAAATCCAACTCATTCCCATTATCTTTTTTTTTTTTTTTTTTTTAAATGAAGAAAAGGAAAAGATTGAGAAGATTTGCCTCTTTCCTGTCTACTTATGCCCCCAGAAGTTTCCCAACACCGCACTTGCATTGAAGCTCATGATAAGCATTTCCCTTTAGATGCTGCTCTTGGCAAAGGCCTTTTGGATGGAGGCAGCTGGAGAGCTGAAGTTTGCCGGCAAGCTGAAAGCAAGCACCTTTGCCACCTGAGAGCTGCCGTCCCGGCCCAGCGCTGTGCGGCTTGCCGTTTGCTGGGAGACAAAGGGAGCTGTGTCTGAACCACGCTGAGGCTGCACTTGCCGGAAGAAACCTAACAATTCTTATTTACCAAATTGACAAAATCCTATCATTGCAATTAAGGGGATATGTAATTAACTGTGTCTTAATTACAGCAGCTGCCACTTCATCTGAATGCAGCAATTTGCAGAGAAACCGGAGGAGATGCTTTAAGTTTGTGTGTGTAAACAGTGCAAGCACAAACAGCGTGGTGCGTGTGTGACTCCTGGGGGTACCGATGCCCTGCCCCGAGGGGCACGGGGTAAAGGCTCAGGCTCGCTGAGCTCAGCTGCTGGCCTGCTTCGTCGGGGTGGCCTCTGGAAATCCCTCAGGGAGGCAGAGGGCTTTCAAAAACCCCACCACGAACCTGCCACCCAGGGGTTTTCAAGAGTTTTGCTCCACCTCGGCTTGCCGAGCTGCAGGGCTGAACGTTGCCAAACACTGCAAAGACCTCCTGACACAGACACGTTTTTAAGGAGCTTCTTACTCCTGACTCCCGGCCTCTGTAGGAGCATGAGGTCCCGTTGCGTGTGCTGAGATGTACTGGCCAAGATTAATTTTGCTTGGTCTCTTGCCGTACATTTTCATGGCTTCATCACTCTTGGCTGGTAGGAGCAAACCGTGCAAAGGGGCAGCGGTAGTGCACGCTCTGCCAGCATGTTTCCTTTCTGTCCCCTCACCGGCTGCGCTGCCGGGGAACAGGCTGACTCCGTCCAGCCGCTGCAGGTCTGCGTGACATTTTCAGAGCGCTAGCACCCTTTGCTGCTGCAGCCTTCCCCAGCTTGCGTGACTCATTTCCCGGGAGCTGCTGTGGGTTTCTGAGGCGGGCCAGTTTTCCTGGAAGGCACCTGGAAGGTGGTGGTGTTTGCGGATTCACCAAAGTTTCGCCACCTTTCCAGCCTGCCTCAGTGGTTGCCTGCTTCTGCTTCCTGCCTGTAACCAGAACTTGGTGACTGGCTGTGCTGGTTTAGGGCGGTGAGTTGTGATGGGATGGACATGGTTTTTCCATAGCTGGAGAGACAGCATGAGCTCCCTGTTCTTCTAAGGCAAGAGCCATGGGTGCTTAGTAGGTAGTAAGAGGGTGCTGCTCCACTGTGACCTTCCAGCTCTGCTCCCCAACAGCAACTCTTCCTGGACATCATGCTGAGGAGCCATGTTATCTCTCTCTGCCCCAGCTTACCCCCTGGTAACGGGCTCAGAGAATTCGCTTGACCTGGGCACGCAGTATCCGTGCCTCATGTACAGCTCACAAGCACCGGGCTAAGCCCAGAACACGCTTATTGCTGAGCTGCAGCTTGGAGGGAGCTGTGAGCTCCCCACCACTGCTAATAAATAGGATTGATGCTACAAAGGCTAAGGACTGCACCTGCTGAAGTTGGTAGGCATCATTTGGGCCCCATAATTCAGCTGCATTGATTTCTCCTGTATGTTTCACACGTGAAATAAAGCTGCTCTCTATCAAGCCAGCAGAGGAAGGATATCCTGCTCAGTACCAGCAATGCTCCTCCGGTTTCCCAGCTGCAACCTAAACCATTTTGCGAGTATTTCAGTACCGTGCGGTGTCAAAAAAGACTGGCTTATTAATATGCACATCAAGAATTTCAAAAAATGGGATGACATCCCATCGCTATTTAAATGACAGCACGAGCTCCCGTGGACACTGGTGTCACCAGAATTTCATCAACCACCACTACTCAGCTGTCATAAGCTATCTTCACGTCACGCTGTGGGCCTCCAGATTGCAGTCAATGGCACTCTGAGGAAAAGAAAAAACAGTTAAAACTTGTTAAAACTTGTCCATATTAATCTCTTCAAAAACAGTAGATTTACATGCTGAATGAGGCTTCATGGAAAACTTTTGAAGTACGTTTCTCTTTCTGTCTTCTTTGGGATGGAGCGCTACCCACACGGTGTTTTTAATAGCAGTTATATTTGCATGAATACATGTGCTTTGTTTTATTGACCTTTGTGTTTTGCTGCCCACATATTTAAAGGTAAGATAATAGAATATTCTGACTCAGTTATTTCCACAGCACTTCTCTGTGCCGTTACTGGCTGTGCTTTGGGTATGGTCCTAGCAGAAGAAATTAAATAAAAAAAAAAAAAATAGAAGAAAAACAAAGCAGACTTTCAATTTGTTTAACCAAAGTGGAGCGTCTAGGCAGCAGCGATGTAATTTTCACAGCTGCCGAGCACTTCAGCTTCCACTGACGTCATTTGTGGGCTCCAGTATGGGTGCCAGCCATCTAGCTTTCGGTAACAGGATTTGAAAATGCCACTCAAAGGTTCCCATTGCCGTCCAAGTGTCCTTAGCAACGAGCACAAAAGAAATGCAGAAAATATGAGACACCAGAAGAATGTTTTTTTCTCCAAGCACCCCATTTGATAGGTACAGGGTTCTGTCCCACCCTACTGACACTACGGTCTTCATCGGACGCATAGAATGCTGTCAGCACAGTCACCTGCTGAAGACCTCCCTCGACCCTGCCACAGGGTAAGTGAACTGTGTTTGCTCTCCCACTCATAAACCCAGAGAGACAAATCTGTGGTTGGTCACACTTAGGCAGTTTATAGTCGAGCATCTGTTACACAGTTCAAAATGGGGTTTTTTTGACATCAAGGTATTTGACAGCAGCGAATGTCCGACACCCAGGAGGTGGTGTGGCAACGCTGCCGGTCTGTGAAAGCCCTCGCTACCCCTTGTTGTTTCAGGGGCTGAGATCCCCGGATTAGAGGGGCTTACTGGTTTTTGCTAACGCACCTCCCCTCTGGCCCGCACCAACTCTGTTACCCAAATGCCGGCCCCCTCTCTGCAGGAGGCAGGCGGGGGCCGCCGGCTCTATCAAATCGC